>JANCMC010044589.1:567611-582376 GCA_024363005.1 Charaxes varanes | reverse complement strand
ACGACTTAATATCGAATATATAGTAGAAATTTGTTAGAGTAAATCTTTGCTTCATGACTTTCTAGATAAAATGAATATTCCAAAAATAATTAAAGATGTCGTGAATTCTGACAGAAATGAAATTCCTTTCGTTATTTATGGATAACAACAATTACGTAATTCGAATATGAAGTAGAAAAGTATTAGATTAAATCTTCGGTTGATGAATTTCTAGATAAAGTGAGTAGTCCAAAAATAACGATACATGTTCTGACTCCTGGTTGCACATTTATGACATTACTTCTTACTAGCGTTGTCCCGGTTAAGTACCAGGGTCAGCTTCGATTGCAGAGGATTTCGCTGTGGGGCGAGTTAAGATGACCGATTGCCATCTGACGTATAGTAGAAATTTGTTTGAGTAAACCTTTGCTTCATGACTTTCTAGATAAAATGAATATTCCAAAAATAATTAAAGCCACTTCACGCCGATCTCATGAGAGAAAGAGGTACTGGTACCCTGACGCGCCGGCCCAATTCGGCTACAAGCATAGCAAAGCAAAGAATAGATAAAAAAAAGATTATTTGCCGTCACCTTATAATCATACACGATATGTTTTAGCATTTTTTAACATTAAGAGTTAAAAAACAGTTTTTTAATTATTTCTCGAAACTTACAAAAATAATATTTTCGCTACAGTTTAATAAATAATACTAGTTGGATTTAAGATTTATACTAGTAGATCCTTGTTTATACGACTATTTATATACTTCTTAACTTAATTCAAATTTGGTCTCCCCTCCCTACCCACCTCCCTTTTATTAAAATCTCTCTTATTAGAAGAGGTTTTAAACACTTTGCGGAGCTTACAAACGCTTACCTCAAATTCTGTTTAATAAAGACTCAAGTATTTTCCTATTACGCAGTTAGGTATCGATATTTGTAATTTATTTCGTTTTAAAAAGTTATTACACACTGTTAGTGTGTCAAATTAGTTTTTATGGTATTTAATTTTAAGATTATAATCTCTAAATATTAACATATTTATTTGGGAGCCAATAAAGCGCAATGTACATAATTAAACCATTAGACTCTGAATAACAATTTCATTTTCATTTTTTGGAAGTAATTTATTAAGTTTTTGTGTCGAAATACCCTTTGCTGTTTATTTGCAAAAAGAACTGACTGCATGTGTCTATGACATTTGTGTAGTTATAGTATTTCTCTTACTAGAGATCGGCGGCTGGTCGTAATTCTTCCACTAATCTTTTTGCGTACATTTGTACAACGGCATATTTTATTCTATTTGCAGAAAAATAGAACTTGACAATTAATATAACATATTGTTGTCACGATTATGACGTCACGAGCTACATATCCAAACAATTTATATTAAAATATTAGCATAGGTTACTGACTTGGTGATGGATTGGCGACGTCGCCAAATTAGAAGCGTAGCCAGGACTACTACTGGCTACTACATAACCGGTGACATCGCCAAATTATAAGCGTAGCCACGACTACTACTGGCTACTACGTAACCGGTGACATCGCCAAATTATAAGCGTAGCCACGACTACTACTGACTACAACGTAGCGGACGACATCGCCATGACGTATCGGTGAGGTAGGGCTATACGCTGTGACATCATCCAGTACATGGATGTGTAAATGGTGTAAATCGTTGCGCTTTGGTGTGCGTGTGGCTTTATTTTAATAATTTAATATATTAAAATTGCATATTATAAAAAAAAGTCGATTCGCACACCTTCCTCAATATAAACTACACTTGTGCCAAATCTCATACTCCTCCGTCCGCGCAATTTTTGTAAAATGGTACGTAAGGTTTTCGCTTCACGTATTTGTATAATAATTTTAAGGACTTCTTTTAATTATTTTCTATAAAAAAAGTCTCTATAAGACAAAATGAAGTCTTATTTTGCATCTTTAGGCTACCAGTGAGGCCGTTCCAGTTTCTTTTATACCAACACACGCCTTTCAGTGCAGCCTATATGGATCATGTGCTTATATTTTGACAATGGTTCGTCTGAAATAGGACTTTCTAGTCTGATAGGCCAAGACATGACGTCTACCTTTTATACCTTTTTGAATAGAACCATTATTTTTGATAGGGCGTACCATAGCGAACGTAGATCAAAGGGTAATATGAGGTTACACTTTTAATTCTCAGAAACATGTATGTACTCATTTTTTATCAATAATGAAATGTGTTCTTATGAGGACGTCGTTGCGTATTCAGTGGACGGCATTTGAGTCGATCGCTAGGTTAAGCAGCTTTTAATGCAGCCGGGTGATGGATGGGTGACCCATTATCACATAGGTTATAATTTTGAAGACTCAATCATTATTTCTAGTGAAGTTGTTAAAAAAGATCTATTTACTTCTATTCATATAGCAATTAACTGATTAGTCTGCATACATTTCACAATTTAGTTATAAAATGCAGGTATTACAATTTATAAATTTCAGTCTGTTTTATGTACCTTCCGAAACGCGCGGACGACGTTGGATTTTTAAAAACCAGTGTAAGAATGGGTCACCCATCTATCAACCGGCCGCGGTAAAATCTGCTTAACCTAGAGATAAACTCAAATATTAATAACTAAAATACGACCTCTTCAACAAACGACACGACGTAGAAAATCAATTTAATTGAGTGCCATTTCCATTTTTGAAACTCGGATAATGAGAACTGGTTTCAATTATACGAAAACACATTCGCCGTACGTAATTCGCCATCTGTCACCGAATGAGTTCTCAAACTTATTGTCTAAGAAGCTTCGAGACTCCTTCAAGTTTTGATAGAATTTTCAATTACCTTCCTTTGTTACGGGACCGTACGCTCCCGGGACTTGCAGGGCCGTTCAGACTTGTGTCAACATGTTCATACATATTTTAATTGGGAAAAATTCGCTAGTATATTTCTGCCTATACGGTAGGAATATGCCGGTAGGTATTTTCATGTGCGTATATTTTTTATATAATATACTAGTTCTGTCCGCGACTTTTTCCGCGTAAAGTTGGGTAAAAAATAGAATAAATTTTATCATAACAATATATCTATACTAATATATAAAGCTCAAGAGTTTGTTTGTTTGTTTGAACGAGCTAATCTCAGGAAATTTGAAAAATTCTTTCAGTGTTAGATAAGTAATTTATCGAGGAAGGCTATAAGCTATATATTATCACGCTAAGTCTAATAGGAGCGGAGCACCAATGGAGAATGTTTCAAAATCGGGTCTTCTTTTTCCCATTTGAGAGCTTCCGCAGCGTGCGCTGTCTACATGGTTAAAGTTTCGAAAAAGTCATGTATCACAAAATTGTTCCTCTTTAAAAGTTCTAAATAAAAGTCCGCGACAACATATGTCTATCTTTTAAGGTTGGCTCAGTATATCCTTTTTTGTGCTAATCATTATTGTGAAGGTCTTTTTATATACATAATATTAATCCGCACCCAAAAACTATTTTTAAACCTCTAAGTAATAAGAGTGGCACACGCGGACGAAGGTGTAGGGTCACGTGACGTGGGGTACAGCTAGTAACCTATAAGGCCTTCCTCGATAAATGGGCTATCTAACACTTCCTGAGATTAGTGCATTCAAGCAAACAAACACACAAACTCTTCAGCCTTATGTAATAATATAAATAGGTCACGAAGGTCACCTTACATGAAATCTCGAAAACTGCTTGATGTACAAAGATTAAATTCGGTTAGGAGGTAATTTATTAGTAGACATCCGTTAAGGAATAATTTTTCAATAGGACCAGATAAAGGAGGTCTAAGGGCTCTTACAAGTTTTCGAGAAATAGCACTACTCTTGGTCTAAGAGGCAGAGGGAAGGCATTTGCCCAGCAGTGGGACAGTTACCCACAGGCTAATGAAATATATATAATTATATATAAAACAGACAAACAGATCTAATCATTTTATACCGCACCAGCATCTTCTTCTTCTAGCGTTATCACGGCTTAGTACACCGGTGTCTAGTACCCGATGGATCACCCATCCAACGCCCGTTCGCGATAAGACCTGCTTAACCTAACAATCGTGTCAAATGCCAGCTACTATTTAAGCTAAGACCTCCCAAAAAGCACAAGCATAAGCTTTTTTAAGCACTTGTGCTACTGAACCTACGTTAAGAATTTCCGATCTTTTACGGTTGAGACTTACGCGAATAAAATATTAGTATTGTAATTTGTTAATATGTAATATTATAATAAAATTGACGAGGTCGTGGCCTAATCAGTGGTCGGTATTTGAGTCGATCGCTAGGTTAAGTTGCTCTTGTTGCGATCGGTTGATAGATTGGTGACCCATTTTAGCACTGGTTTAACGGCGCGTCCGGGTACCAGTACCTCTTTCTCACATGAGATCGGCGTGAAGTGGCGGCAATGCTGCCACGTCAAGTGATGGTATTGTTGTCACGTTACGTTCGGTTTGTGAGACTTCCCGGTGGCCTTAACTCGTCAATAAAAGGCCGGCAACGTATCTGCTTGCCACCTGCAGATATCCATGGGCGTCAGTAGGCACTTAGCTGCCTGCTCGCTTGCCCCTTGTAACATAAAAAACTCTTTACGGCGTTAATAACTGAATCCTGTTGTTTTGCAGTATTTCCCAAAATGGCACCCTGGAGTTGCTGCGCAAGAATGGAGGCAGCAACGAGGGTACATACCAGTGCGCTGTGCGGGACATCGGCGGTCTCGTTCTGGGCTACCCTGTTCAACTTAAGTTTTCATGTAAGTCTATGATTACCTTACTTAGTGGCCGATGCAATCTGGTCTTTGTAGCCGAATCGAAACCAATACTAAATTTTGACTTCTGTCTTAATTTTGGTCGAAACCAACACCGAATCGATACTTTCATATAAGACATTAACTGTGCCCGCGACGTCCTCCGTCTAAAATTAGGTAAAACAAGATTATATTCTAGTGTGATGATATATAGCCTATAGCCATTCTCGATAAGAAAGAAGCTGAAGAGTTTGTTTAGTTTGTTTACTTGAACGCGATAATCTCAGGAACCACTGGACCGATTTGAAAAATTCTTTCACTGTTAGATAGCCCATTTATCGAGGTAGGCTATGGGCTATATATCATCACGCTAAAATTGTTCACCTAATTTTACGCGGACGAAGTCGCGTTTAATCACTAGTGTTATATAAATTGCCTTGGAACTTGGAACGGACCGATATATCTATATCAATTTCTTGTAACTGATATTAAAAAATCTTTATGGGCTGGCTAATGAAATCGTCCTGACTCAGCGGAATACGACGCGCGCCGTTAATGTTCCCATCGTGATTGAACAAAATCTATTCATCTATTCGTTTGGGCCCAAAAGATGGCGAAGCTCTACTCATCCGAAATGACGCACTTCTCTTTCTAATATTAATTTTAGTACTATATTTACAAATCAATCGTTGTTCCGTAGTATCGCTAAAACTCGGAGACCCCTGGACGGATTTAAATTCTGTTTATTTTGTCGCATTCCCCTTATTTCAGGGAAGGTTTAAAATAAAAACGAAAAAAAAGGAAAAATCATTCATTTTAAAAACAGAAAAACAAAATAGATTCGGTCGATAATTCAGAATACATCAAATAGATGACATTCGTACTAGACCTTATTATTCCATAAAACATGCATCCAGTAACACGTTTTATGGAAAATACATAAAGGAGATTGGTTTACTGGCTAATATGAGACGAGCGAAATTCGAACAAGAGAACGTCTGCCGAGTCCGCTAGACTTTATCAAAATTAAAGAAACGTATCTGCCAATAAAATTCATGTCTAAATCCCCACTTAACGACGATTAATCCCCTATAATAAAAGGCGAGTCTTTTCTATCTGTGTAATTTTGATATTGTAATATATGTTTTATTACAACAGTATCAACAAACACGACATACTTCCATGTAAACACACAGGCCGCACTTCAAATGCATTTCACTTTCGCAATACAGCGCACTAATATAAGCTGTCCTCATTCGGTGCCGCCTGTTTAATTAAGGTTAATGAACAACCACTAGACATTGTCCAAAACATTGAGTCCGATCGATGCTTGCTTTGATCGTCTGCAATTAACTCCAACCGCAAATTCTGAATAGCACAGAACGATACATGTATAAGTGCTTGCCACTTTTCCTTCTTCTTCTTTTCGTTTCAATGGCAAAACTATATTTTGGGTATAAGGGCGTATATGTTCAAAGCCCAAAAAGTAGCGACATCGATTGCTCGACCGGAGGCGGCCATCAAGTCCTCCCGCGTGCAGGTTTTCGTACATTCATACCTTCGGCCAGTGTCACGTTTTATGGAGAAGACATAAAGGAGATTCGTTAGTTGGCTAATAAGAGACGAATAAAATCTGGGCAAGACAACGTCTGCCACCCAAAACAATAAAGAACAACTAATAATACACTCTACAAGGGTCCGTAAAATATACTCCACATTTAAGTGTTACTGTACACGTTTCTATAACAAACTCCCCTATGACATTCGGCAGATGTTTTTAAATAAATTTAAACTTTTTATAAAACGTAAAGTCATTCAGAAATCCTATTATAACGTAAAGGGTTATTTGAATGATGTTAATGCTTGGGAATAAATTGCTGTAACCAAATCTGAATTATTGTGAAAATGCCGTTATCAATAAATTGTTCACCTGACTTTGTTGTGGGCTGTTCTCGGTGCAGGGAACCCTAGAAAACTTATGACGAAAGCCGTAAATTTTATGACGAAATTATTAAATGACTAAAAAATAATATTATACATATGACGTTCATAAGTGCTTATAAAAAAAAAGTCGATATGAATAAACGATTTTGACTTTGACCGGACAGACTGTAAGTTTTAAATAAAAAGATTAAGATAGATATTTATCTTTAGTAATATGTATATCTGAATCCCCTGTTTGCCTTGCTCGATGTCATTATCTTGTTATCTGCGCACAGTGTCTGAAGATAAAATCTAGTACTATGTTAATTTAACAGACATCATTTTCCCGCAGTTATATTACTAGATTTCAGTTGGATTTTTTAAGGGGAGGTAAAAATATCATAGAATTTTATAAGGTCTTCAGAATATGATTTTCATACTTTATTTTAAATTCTCTATAGTAAACTATATTCGTGACTCATCATAATTAGTCAACATCCACAGATCATAGAAATAACGTAAATAAATTATCATCTGTGTTCAAAATATATGAAAAGATGTAATGCAACTCGTTAGTGTTTTACATCAATCTGTGACAGAATTAACAAAAATCCGAAATATTTAGTCGCTAATTAGTACTAATATCGTAAAATAAATACTTAATGAGCTATTCGCGAAAAATTGGACTAGCTAGCTTATGATAAGCTTGTCAATATATCGTACTAGCAGACCCGGCAGACGTTGTCCTGCCCTTACGTTACTTACTATTTACTACATTCTATTATCCCATAATATTGTCCTCGTTCCCGTTTCTTCTCTTCCATACCCTCTTGGACTTATATATAAACTAGCAGACCCGGCAGACGTTGTCCTGCCCTTCGATTACTTACTATTTACTACATTCTATTATTCCATATTATTCCCGTTCCCGTTTTGTATCGGATCATCATGTTTCATTTTTCAGACCAGACGTTCTCGAGTAATTTCGAGTTAGTTTTACATACATAGAAGATGACGTCGCTTTATATCAAAGACCTCCTCAATCTAGACCAATTGACAAATCCGTTCTTAGCGGATGTCTAACTAAAAACTGTCTCCCCTGTCAAATATCTACTTGTATGTCATTCGCTAATATGTGTATATGTGTATATTTAATTATATGATCATTTATAAGCCTCCAAATAACTGTAGACAATCAATACCAAACTTCAGTAAGCTAGAAACGTCCTAAAGCAATAAGCAATGCGTCTATACGCCTTACAGTCCTTAAGTATTTGGGTATTTAGTCCATTACAGGAGACATTTATGCAGACGTATTGACTCAGTAACTCCCAAGGCTCTCTTCCCGGCTAATTACCAAAATCACTTATTCATGAACCTCTTGGACGACTTGTATTAATGTCGTTCCTGAGCACTTTGTATTAATTATCCGTAGGAATTACAAGGAAAAAGCTTTTACGTAACAATATCGAAAACGAATTTCATTACGGGCATTGTCGGAAGATATAATCCGAAACACTTCCACGAGGAAGAGATATAATACAATATAATATATATTTCGTGCTAGGCCCTCAGCTCAGGATGGTGCCATCTGTGAATGTCCACCTGGACATGTTAGTATGACAACGCTTTAACAATCGCAACGTCATACAAACGTAAAACGCCTCAGCTACTACGTATTATTAGCTCATGACCATAGTCACGTTGCGCACGGACGCCCACGGACCGCGAATTTACAACCAC
Organism: Charaxes varanes; assembly: GCA_024363005.1. Taxonomy (NCBI): domain Eukaryota; kingdom Metazoa; phylum Arthropoda; class Insecta; order Lepidoptera; family Nymphalidae; genus Charaxes; species Charaxes varanes. Next base: position 573,981 of record JANCMC010044589.1, on the reverse strand, counting down.
CAGAGCGGGCGCATTATTTTTAATCTGTTTATTTTTATTGGAAAACAAATTAACTGTAGTATGCTGTATTTCGTTAAACGAGTTTGTAAATCAGCTTCGATACTTGGAGCTATTCGTGGATTCTTGTGGTCAGGAATAGAAATACCAGAGTCCGGAACGCGTTGATACGAGCTGATATCTTTTTTATGTAAATGAAAACTTAGAATAAAACTTCTTTATAAAAAAAACTCTTTCCAAATACTTTTAAGCTTAATATCGAGTCCATGCATTTATTGTCCTATATATATAAAAATGAATCCATATCTCTCTTGGTCAGTCCATCACGCGTGAACGACTAAACTGAAATCGCTAATCCTTTTTATGTTGTGTTTGTTATTATCAGGAGAAGGTTCTTATGAAAGAATAAATGAGGAAAATTGCGCGGAAAATTAGAAAATTTAAGAATACTTAAGCACCATATTACATTATTTCAAATGTAACGGGAACGGGAATGGGGACAAGTACGGGAACGGGGATAATATTATAGCATAATAGAATTCAGTATATAGTAAGGGTTGGTGGTAAAGGTTGGGACCGGGACGGGGACGAGGAAGGGAACGGGAACGGGAACGGGAACGGGAACGGGAACGGGAACGGGAACGGGAATAATATAGTATGATCCCGTTCCCGTACATTCGATTAAATGTAGTAGTATTAACCAAATGTACAGGAAGGACAGCGTCTGCCGTCCGTAAGTTATTAAAAAAAAATAATACGATTAAATATAATTAATTGAAGATTTAGAGTAAAATATAACTAGCAAATAAACTTACTATATAGATTATATATTAAAAACATATAAGTATGATTGACGGCAACTATAGCTAAAAGTAAAACAAACCAATAGTCAACTAAAATCCAAAAGAGGCTGGCATATACATAATTGTATAAAAGCCTCTAAATAAATAAAGAAAAAAAAAAAAAAAAAACTAAAATCCAATGCTCTTTTAGGGTTCCGTAGTACCCATACAATTTCGCTCTGACCGCCCGCCTCTAGGATTTCCAAACTATTAGACGTAGAAACTTGAAATTTTCCACGTTGGGAGCACGTGCTAAAAAGTTATTGTAAAAATTATTTTGAGGTGAAGTGGGCCACACTTTTGCGGTTATTTAACAAATAGCTTTATCGCGTATCAGATACGGAACCTTTCGCGCCTTGACACGCCCTTGGCCTCTTTTATTTGCAGATTTATGCAAAGTAATTTACTTTTTTCCGTTTTCAGAGCACTCGCTCTTCTAATTAGAGAATAAGTGATTAGAGGAGATATGGATTTTGAATTTGGTGTTTCGCTATCTGATTTGGCGTGACGTCACACACAAAACTATAGATATCGCTAATCAGCAACAGTTATCTCTTAGATTTTAGTACAGTACATTGACTTATTACATCGATTCAAGGACATGAAGCCAGATTCGATTTCTCAAATAGCCGTAATAGCTCAACGGTGAGTGGGTGGACACAAACTCTTAGGGACCACGTTCTATTCTTGACTTCGTCGCGACGGGGTAATATCACATTCACTCCTACTCGAAGCGATTTACAGTTCATCATCACCATCACTACCAACCTCATCGCCATCACTACCAACGTCATCGTCATCACCACCACTTCCATCATCATTTTCACACCACCGCCATGTCAGGCCTTTGCCCGGCTGTGGTACATTATAGGCTAATAAAAAAAAAGAAAGTTCATCGCCTTTTGCGGGGAAGAAATATTAATCGTAAGGTTGTAGAGATCGTGGGGGTTCAGAGGATGACGTCAGATGGCAATCGGTCATCTTAACTCGCCCTACAGCTACATCCTCTGCAATCTAAACGGACCCTTGTACTAGACCGGGAGAACGCTAGGAAGAAGAAGAAGATTGTGCTTATCTCCGAAAAAGAAAGGAGAAGCAGTGACTTCCTTCAGCAAGAGTGTCATCTTCAAGAAATACTGGAGAATGAAAGAGAGAATGAACTCAAAAGTAAACGAGAAAAAAAGGAATGTAATTTCTCTGTCTAATATTTGCATACCGTACTGGCGTGATACAGTTAAGGTATTTTTAATTATAACTAACATCAATGTTGTATCTGTATCAGCAAATAAACGATTTTATTTGATTTTCGTCGCATATTTTGCGCTATTTCAAATATATAATTGCTCTGTACATTATTTAATGGCTAATATTATATAATTTTGGCGTAACCCTGATGACTATTCTACGGAACCCCAAGGTTTAGGAACCCAGTTTGGGAATAGCATTAGTATACATTATTTGAGAACACATTAAGATGTATTGCACAATATATATCATATATTTTAGAATATATTCAAGTTTTGTATAAAAGTTACCGTTTTACTTTGAAAATTAATTATCTTTGAATAAAAATGGCCAAAACCTTGTCAAGACACGCTTATATAGACGGGTTCCGTATCTGATACGCTATTAATGTACTTTTTAAATAACTACAAAAGTTTTTGTCCGATTTCGTTCAGAATAATTTTCTAATGAGTTTTTAGCATGTTCTATCAACATGGAAAATTTCAAGTCTCTACGTCTAATAGTTTGGAAATACTAGGGGGAGGGGGGACGACCTTATGGGTAGACAGACGGACGGACGGATGGACGGTTGATATAGAAGAGTTCCGTATCTGCTACCCGATAAACTTATTTAAAATGTGTTAAATAACTTCAAAAACTGTTGTCTGACTTCGCTAAAAATAATTTTTCTAATGAGTTTCTAATAGTTTGGAATTGCTAGATGGGAGCCACTTTACGGGCAGATAGCCATATATCTGCACATCTACGCACAGAGTGAAATTATAAGGGTTCCTTGTAGTACTACGGAACCCAAAAAGAAAACAAAGCATAGTTTTCTCACACGAAGGAAAATTTCGTAAACGCTTGTTCTTGCAGGATATACATCTTATTACATATTACATATTATGTTTATCGTGACATTCAGTTACTTTAAGACATCAATCATTTCTTATCAAAGGTATTACTTCAACACGAATAGAAAAATATAGATAAACAAATGCCCCTCGATAGGACACAATAGATTAATGACATTGAATCAAAATTCATGCTGGATTTGAATAATTTAAAAAAAAATTGAAGCATTTATTATTTTTTAAAATATTCGTCATAATGCTGGAGCCAGACGTATGTAGCTCAAAGTGTTTGTACATTTTTGTCCTTGAAGACTGTAAAGTACCACAAAACTTTGCGCAGCTACACAAAGTCCCCGGTCACATTACATGATCATTCAAATGAAGCTACGTCTGGCTCCGGCATAATGATAATAGTCTATGCTATATAGATTCTTGAAATAAGACTTTCGTGAGTTGAATATCATAGATTAAATACTAGTATCTAAACACTCTTTTTGTAAATAATTTACATGTCTTGTCCTCATACGAATACACAAAACGGGTGAACATATTATGCGGTTAAATAATTTAAACTGAATTTATTTCATGCTCATTAAAAAGGTTTAAATAAATTCCTTCGCATTATACATTCGATACGTACATTAAGAAATTATTTTATTATGAGTGCATACAAACGTATGTATTTTTTTGTGTGGTTCTTGCTGTTGGCCTTATTGGCCTCAACAGTGTCACCGGGAGGGGGGATGGTAGGGAGACAGAGGGTCTCAACCCGGCTAGACTACCAACGACCATGGACATCCACAACATCAGGAGGTTCACTGATACGTTACCAGCCAAAAAAGAGGGGTTTATGCAATCGGGAACTCGCACAAACCGATCTAAACGCGACAACAATACCATCACTTGCCGTGACCATATCGTCGCCACTTAACTCCGATTATATTTGAGAAAGATTTACTGGTACCTGCATCACCAGGAGACTCGCAGATGCGTTATTGATCTTAAAAGAAAGGTTTATGCCACCGGGAACTCTCATAGACCGAACTAAACGCGACAAGAATACCATCACTTGCCGTGACAGTACTGTCGCCACTTCACTCCGATCTTATTGACAAAGATGTACTGGTATCCGGACGCGCCGGTCAAAATCGACTGCAGACCAGAAGAACTGCAAGCGTGGCGCTACCTCTAACATGACATCATTATTTATACAACTGTATTTTGGTGTACCATATACAAATAACATTAATAATTTGTTAGCCGTTAGCCAGCCTTTGACGTTGTACGTCACCGGTGCGTTAAGCAAACATTTCGATGCGTTCTCGAGGCTATTTGTGTATTTTGTGTCTACAAGTTTGGATTGCGGTCTCGTTATATTTAACGGCATTACAATTACATGTAATTGTGGATACAGAAGTACAGACAAGCTAGTATTCTGTGTAGGACAATATCTTTCTATTTTAAAAGCTTTTATTTCACTTGCAACGTATGTATGTTTGAAATGATTGAGCTCAAATTTTTTACACGTAGGTATATCAGATGACAATGCAATATTATGATGACATGGAACTGCTATGATGATGTAGTCTTAAGAACTCCGTTATAAAACGATGTAACCGCATGGAGTTTGGGGTTGTTTGATTCCTCTTGGCGAGTACTTTATTTTTAGTGGGATAAAAGCTTGTTAAAAAGGTATTTTTACTTAAAATTTATATCAGTGACCGGTATTTGAGTCGATCTCTAGGTTTTCAGTCTTACCGTTCATAACACGACCAAGTGATAGATGGGTGACCGATTCTAAAATTGGTTTTCAAACATCCGCCGACCTCCTCCGTTTTTCAGAAGACACGTAAAACTGCGGGTCCCAATTAATATCACAGTGATATCAGTTGTAAGATTGTGGGGGTTTCGGGGATGATGTTAGACAACAGTCGGTCATATTAACTCGCTCCACAGCAACATCTTCTGCAATTTATACGGACCCTGGTATTAGACCGGGATCACGCTAAATACAAGAGTTATATAAAGTGTAAAAGGGCAGGCGGCGCCTTAGTGACTACCAACGCCGTGGACAATTTCACTACCAGCAGGCTTTCAGATGCATCATCCTATCGGATATAGAATCTAAGACGCATCGATTCGGAAATGTTTGAGCTGGCAACTGCTAATACCACCTGCTAAGTGTTTATCTCTTCTAAGCTAAGTGTCTATCGAGCATCTTCAGTCTAAAACGAGTAAAATCTGTAATCAAATGTAAAAGGCTCACTTAATAGTCAAACATGGTAATGAGAATAAGTTAAAATTGGGAATTCTTCATAAAAGTCTGCTCTCCCTTTATTCCTGTAAATAATGCCATAAAGATTCAACATTAAAATATTATTCGAGAAAAATTTCCATTGGGCATAGCTTGATGTGAAAAGTTTGCCAAACTCAATCCAGTTAATATGCAAATGCTCTGAATAGAATAGCATTGTGTTTCGCAGTTATATACTTTCTGATCGACTATGTCGTTGGTAACGTCTGTGTGCATAGAGAATAAGAAAAAGTACCAGCGAATTTGAGGGGAAATTGTCTATTAAAGATTGAGATGATTAAAATCCTTTGAATAAATCATTTTAAAGAATGCCAAAAAAATTGTAAAATTGATATTTACCTTGCTTTTTCTTTTGCTAAGAGCGAATAATGGAATGTATTTTTCTCAGATGTTCGCATATATGTATATAACTACTACATAACACTAGTATATTTATGGTATATTATAAAGGTCGTGATAAAATAATGCCCTAAGATCTCTTTGACCTAAATATAGGATTCGGCTTGGCACTGAAATAGCTACTTTTGTAAATTCTAAAGCTTACACAGATCAGAGCGAGAGCACCGAAGTAGAACATTGGATAATGCAAACCTTTAAAAAATACATGAATACTCTTTTATACGTGGGTTTTTATACAACTTGATAAAAGAACAAAAATAATAGAAAATTGTACGTTTTAATACTGACTTTTTACTTGGCGTTATTATTGTTCGTTATGTATATCACAGCTTATAAAGTATACGTATTTATATGTGTTTTTAACCGACATCAAAAAAAGGAGGAGGTTTTCAATTCGAATGTATGTTTTTTACTTTTTTGTATGGTTACTCCGCCATTTATGAAGCGATTTTGATGATTCCTTTTTTGTTTGGTAGAACATAATTCCCGAGGTGGTCCCATATTATGTTTTGGTTTATTCCAAAATCTCATCATATATAGACGAAATATATCTACATTCCACTAAAAATTTAAAAATAAAATATTTTTAATAAAAATTGTTTTTCTTTTTATTTAAAAATACTTTATAAAGAGTCACTTTTGCGTTGACACACGTTTGGGGCGAAAAGTTTTAATGATATAATCATATCTGTCTAATCTACTATTCCTTACTAAAAGGCTTTGACAGACCTAATTTTACT
>JANCMC010044589.1:493158-566064 GCA_024363005.1 Charaxes varanes | reverse complement strand
TAGCATCAAAATCGATATGGCGTTGCTTCGTGCCGGCTCCGTATAAATTTAGAAGCCCTTAACTATTACGATACTAAAATTGGCTGTTCTATCAAGCTATTATCTTTTTCTACTCCTCTACTTTTATCTGTCATTTATACATTTACGAACACTGACGTAAGTTTATACATTATGTAATCATCTATACTCCATGTCCCATAAAAGCACTGTCGACAAAATCGTAATGACGCTATAATACCGAAGCCAGATATAGCTCAAAGTGTTTGTACATTTTTGTCCTTGAAGTCTACAAAGTACTACAAAAGTTTGTGAAGCTGCACAAAATCCCCGGCTGAACTACATGATCATTCAAATGAAGCTATGTCAAAGAGGCGTAAAGTGAAGTAACACATTTCTTGTTTAAATTTATTTTCTGTCTGTCTGTTAACGCTTATCTCGGAAGCTACTGAATGGATTCTTATTCAGGTAGAATGATGCATAATTTCATTTTCAAACGTTAGTTATGCGGTCCAAGTAAAATTTGTTTAATTATGAATTTATTTAATGGTATTACGATTAAGCGTACACCATAAACAGAAAGATTTCTTAACATTCAATAAATTAACCAAGTGGGTGCTGGGTCCATCGCGTTATAGAAAAAGTTCTTTTTATGGTAGGTTCAGACCAAAGGAACATAGAGCGAAAGTTAGAACGAGAGCATATGTTCTCGATGTTTCATAGTGTAAAGGAAAGCTCGTTTTTAACCTTTACAAAAAAATATCAATGAGCAAAAAACTAGAATAAGAATAAGAATATTTGGGAATGCAGACAGAACAAAGAAAGAATACTCCACGTTTGTAGAAACCAAAAGAATTTCACAGAGTAGGAGTAGAATAACCGTTTGCTCGTCGCCATAATAAAAATCTATTCATAATGCCGGAGCCAGACATAGCTTAAAGTATTTGTACATTTTTGTCCTTGAAGACTACAAAGTTCTACAAAACTTTGCGCAGTTACACAAAGTCCCCTGCCCTACTAAATGGTCAATGAAATGATCATTCAAATGAAGCTATATCTGGCTCCGCCATAAGGATTTAAAAAACTTACCTCCGCCATTTTGCTGGCACAGATAAGGAAAACGCCAAATGTTCCCCAATCCGACAGAGTATCCAATAATAGACAAAAAGAACTGCAGTTTTCCCGACCAAGCAGCACGATCTTCATCAGGAGCGTCTCTTTGTAAAGAATTCCTGGATCCTTGGAGTACTATGGTCACACCATGAGGTCGTTCACTCCCGTCGGCTCTCGTATTCAAAGGGGCCAACTCATGACCGTTCAATGGGCCAATAGGTTCCGCTTTTGCCGCCATTTTGTATTCGAATCTCTTGTCTATTGCTTCTATTTTTTTTAATAATCGTCGTTAAGGAATATCCGGTTAATTCTATCGTCTTACTAACAAATATTTAATGATATAAGGAAATAATTTTATCACACAATAGAATTATTGTCAGATAACTAAATTTATTTGGCGTTCGAATCAAATTTTCAGCTTGACCAGGTTCTTTGAGTGGTAATCGTTTCCTATAAAAATGTTCATAATATTTACAATTAACTCTGGTGTATCTCGTAATCGTAGGTGAAGTATCGTATGGCGTCCTTCTTTACGAATTCTACAACTTTGAAATAGGTTGTTGTCCTCTGTAGGAGTTTTTGGCGTAATTTTAGCGAATCTCGGAATACGTACGTTGCCTCTCTGTGCATATGAATGTGTTATTTGTACTAAACAACTAAACGCACATGACTCTACGCTAACGAATGCTTGTGCTATTAATTTATAGCGCCTTCCATCTTGATACTGGCTTTAGGAAGCTTTACTGAAGATCTGAAACAAAACAAAATAATTCTTGATACGTATCCAAATCTATGCGCATAAATAAAACATACATATGTATGTGTCTACATAAATTACGATAAAGGTATATTTAATTAATATATAATCATACAATATCGGCTGGCCCGTTGGCGCAGTGGACAGTGACCCTGCCTTCTGCTCCGGGGGTCGTGGGTTCGATTCCCACCTCGAGTCGCAAGAAGTTAACACTAAATATAATATTACACAAACTTTAGCGTAGTTTTATGTTTTTAGACAATAAAATTATAGAACACAAAATAGACCCAGAAGACGGTAGATTTATAAATTATTAGCGCGAACGCATCAACGTTCGGCAGCCAGCAGCAAGAACTATTAAAACACGCGTGCGGACGCGCAAGCCAACCCGAACCGAATACTTAGATGTTATACTTTTCCAGCCTTTGAGTTTCATCAGATTTTTACTGGAAATAATATGGAAAAAATTATCTTAGGGTTGTAAGATTAAAAAAGACTAGCGAACCCGGCAGACGCTGTCCTGCCTGAAAATTCGGTTACTTACTATTTACTACATTCTGTTATCCTATAATATAGACCCCGTTCCCGTTCCCGTTCCCGTTCCCGTTCCCGTTTCCTTTCCCGTTCCCGTTCCATAAACGTTCACTATTTTGGCGTTAATGGCTTAAACATAAAAGATATATATATGCTGTAGCGGGCTTTTTTGTACAACTATTTAAGATAAACATTTCCTTGATACACTATATACATATGTACGTGTAACTCTTAACGGTTTTTGCAGCGTACGCCAGAATAACTCGCACATGGCGGAATTTTCTTCTATTTACTTGACATTTATCGTTATATTTTGGACAATTCACACAATGTATTTATAATTTATAGGCCATGTGTTATTGTGATGTATAAACTATATTATTATAAAGTTTCAATAAAATCCATCCAGTAGTTTCTCTGTGAAAGAGCGTCAAACATACATCCAGACATCCACACATCCATACATCCATACATCAATGTACATAGTGTATGAAGGAAATGTTTATCTTAAATAGTTCTACAAAACAGCCCGCGACAGCATATATCTTAGCCATGATATGAGCCATTAACGCCAAAATAGTGAACGTTTATGGAACGGGATCGGGAACGGGGAGTATATATACTTTCGCGTATATAATATTATTAGGCAGTATGACGTTCGTAAATTTCAAAGGAAATACATTCCTTCACCTATTAAACCTCAGATATGCGAACGAAGGCTATAATAGGAAATATTAATTTTAAATATAGAACGCAATGTAAATTCTTTAAAATAAATAGCTTTATCGCACCATATAAAGAGCTGCAGAGCCAACTGATTTTACAAAATCAATTCAGTTCAATATATCTTATCTAATGTTATTCCAGACTGCGCGAACTCGACAAGGCATTCGTTATAGATTCAATTAAAGCTCACCTAGACTGTTCTAGACGTTGAGCTTTTGAAATTAGACGGAGCTTACGCTGATGAAAATTCTTAGCATAGTCTGTGCTTTGTACGACTATTATTATGGTTTATTAATTCTATCTTTATGGTTTTATTTTTTGGTTAAGCTTGTTTTTTATTTATATAGCCAAATTCTCCATCTCCTGCAATACTATAACGTTCGCCATTGGCTCGACTGCAATTAGTTAATTAAGCAACTTTTATGTTTTTTCCATAAAACGTGACGCTAGCCAAAAATGTTTTGTGAAATAATATAGTTTAACATAGAGCGTCAGTCAAACTTCTATTGGAAGTATTCTGTAGTAGAAACCAATACAGCATGTTTTTTTTTTCTTGAAATTTTAAATAATTTTTCGTTTTTCCCTTTCTTTATTTACTTTTTAATCTTCCCTGAAATAAGGAGAATGAAAAAAAAAACAAATACAATTTAAAACTGTTCAGCGCCTTTCAAATTTTAGCGAGACTAACCTTCAACGCTTGATTTTGAAATATATAGACTAGCGCACGATCATCCGCATTGAATTAATTAATTTTAATTGCTTTTATATTTTTTTCGTGAAGAATCTAATTTATTTTCTCTCTTTATACCTTTCTCAGAATACTAGGAAAATTATAAAGGAATTACCTTAATCGGTCCAGATATTTTCAAATTATGGCAAATAACTTCAAAAGTTGTTGTCCGATTTCGTTCAGAATAATTTTGCTAATGAGTTTTTAGCATGTTCTATCAACATCGAAAATTTCAAGTGTCTACGTCTAATAGTTTGGAAATGCTAGGGGGGCCCACCTTACGGGCAGACAGACGGACGGACAGAACGAAATTATAAGGGTTCCTTGTAGTACTGCGGAACCCTAAAAACCTGTGTTAGAATGTATTGTATCTTAATTCAAGGCAATTTCATTACAAATTTCCGCAAAATAAAACTTAACTGTAAACCCGTTACAAACAAATAATGAAAGTGAGACCGACCCACTAACCCATATTCACTGGAGAATTTTTTATTCTCATATTTATAAATCGGTAGGACAAATAATGAATAAAGCTAACAGTTAATATTAAATATAATCAAACCCAAGTTTAGATATAAGAGTATCTTCACATAGCAGACAGTTGACGCGCGCTTAGTATGTGCGAAGTAGTTAATGTCGCCGCATTATGGACCACAACAATATAATAGTACTGATTAGTTGCTATCCAATGCCAACTTGTTCTGTCATAATGTGGAGGCGTGAAACATTGATGAAAAATAAGTGTGATAATTAATAGTTTCAAAAGTGAAAAGTATTGCTTAAAGCATTATAAATAAACTACAAAATACACTTGATATTTATAGAATAAAGTATATCATAACTCATATATCTATTACTGTTACCATAATGATTATAATTCTAAGATAGATAACTGTAAGTATAACTGTAATCTATGCACAGAAATAAAATAAAACCTTGTTATATCGTTTGCAATACCACAAAAAAAGCTTGCGTCTATCGCTCACAGTCCATTCGTGCATTATTCATGTGACGATCGTGAATAAAGTATAATTTGCTTGAAATTAACGTTCCTTTTTACCCGCTTGTTACAATGCCGTGTTATCAACCTGAATGGTGCGGCAACAATAGCGCAGCTGGACGGTGTTATGCACGTTCGAGTTTGTACCGATACTTAAAGATAATATTACGTTAAACTAAATGAAAAAAATAAAGACATTAATCAATATCAATACGGCTAGCTCCTCGACACGGTTGTCTTCAAAAATAATTAGAAAATCATTTATTGTCATTAACTTTGTATTTATATATATATTAATTTGACATTATAATTACACTTTCTCGTTCTACATTATATGCTTTTTCAGGCTTTTAATGGCAGATTATTAATATATTATGAGCCACAATAGCTCAACGGTATAAGGTATGGACTGAAATCCGAAAGGTACCCGATTCAAATCCCACCGCCGTTGGGGTATTGTCGCACCCACTCCTACAACAAGCTATTAATTTAAGCTTAGTAGGAGGGGAAAAGGGAAGATTAGACATACCTAAAAAGTATTCCTAATTTTATTTAAAAAAAAATTATCTCTGACTCAGGCAAATGAATTTAATTTTGAGCTTGAAGATATCTGAAACAAAAATAAAAATAGCAAAATAGTATAGTTTCTTAACTATGTGGGTCTGGATTAATTGCATTGAGTGATATTAGTCGTCGCAGGAATTGTGGGGGTTTCAGGTCAGTTGCTCATCTTAATTCGTCCCACAGTCACTTCTTCTGCGATTGAAACCTACCCTGGTACTAGACCGGAATGACGCTATGTAGAAGTGTTGTTCCTTAACTGAAACACGTGAAATCTTTGGCGTAATTTTTTTTAAATTTTGTTTTGCACGCTATTGCTCAACACCATCCAAGTGTCAGAATAGATGCTGTGTCATACGGACGGCGAAAACGAATGAATATGAATAACTAACAAGATAAGGGTTTTCTTTATTATTTGAAGGTAAGGAACCCTAAAAACGGCTATCATTTTTTTAACTTTAACCCTTATGTCCCAAGGGAGACGCATAATTCCATTCTACAAACACGCTATGACAATACTAGTGGCAAAAAACCGTTTAATTCAGAACATTTGAAACCGTTTCCGCCAAATCTTAGAAAAAAAATGATCCTCATTCACCAAGTTCTGAAGTTATTTTGTATAGAGTTCATTGGCCATCGAGGTTTCAATACGATCTATTGCGTGACGGAAACGAACCATTTAAAACTATAGCAACGTCGCTATACCATAAACGTTAAATAAAAAGAACAGTTATTCAAACAAATAAACTTATTATGGTTTCTGAATATATTAACATGTAAACGATTTATAAAGAAGATGATTTAAATGCCATTATGCAAAATAGAAGATCGACATTTTAAATTTGGAATCAATGTTGTGTTAACCAGACTCCTTTATATAAAATTAAATAATTTTTTAAATATATATTAACATTTAACGTTTGAAAACTTATTGTCATGTTGTTATTTATATTATACTAAATCGTATATATAACCGCAATATCAAATTGTAATTAATCATATCCTTAGATCATAGAATTATTTCTATGATTTAAGATCTTATCTATGATCATATTCCAATAGGTTGTGATATAATATACCACTGAATGGAATTAGAGAAAAGGAAACAAAAACTACATTTTGCTGTTGCCCTTCTACTTGTGAAAGTTAAAAGAGTGGACAGATACACGTTGATTGTATGTAATGACTTTTCGTATGGTACCCTAAAAGCACTCAAAGCTTTCATTACGTTATACAACAGCAAAACATTACGAAACTTTTGCCCGAGGACAGAGACTGTACAAAATATTGCATAGGTGTATGTTGGTACGGTAACAAAAAATATTAGTATCTTACACCGGCTGGATACATGAGCGAGTGTATGAAAGTAGAAAAACATATAACCTGATACTTACGAAACTGCCTTTCTTTATTCCGAAGCTGTTAACACAAAACAGCAGTGTATGTAGGTACTATGTTTATTTCACAAACGTATGCAGCTGACTCTACATTATGCAGGAACGAAAAGGTAAATAAATTTACATTCGACATACTACTCAGAATTTTTTAACGTGTTTTTTAAAAGGCTAAATATTTTCACATGCGAATAAAGGTATTCTCTCATACTCTGCATTAGAAAGTTGTCAAGATTGTACAGCTATGTACATAACGTTATATATAAGGGTTATTCAATTTTCATGGCGGCCCTTAATATTTCTAGAGTAAATACCCTATTAGAACCACTTTCAGCTTTAGCTAATAATGCTGTTATTAGCTTAATTATATAAAGTAAGTCTTTCCTTAAACAAAACTTTCAAAAAGTTATCTTTGGGAATTGATAAAGTATAATCCTTGTACAACTGTGACAAAGACGCAAACAACGTCATATCTGAAAGCACTTCCGTTCATGGCTGATTAAGCCCACGCGAGATCCACAGCTGCGTCCACAGCGTTTGCAGGTTAGGCACAGGTCTAAGGAGAATATGGTGGTCATCATGTTGTGTTGACGTGTTTGCTTAACAGCTGCCGTCTCCTGACAGGGATTCATGCCAACCGTTCATGTCACCAAGGAGGGCAGAGAGATGCAGTTGACCCCCCTCCCCCTTTAATTTAAAAAAATGTAGCCAAATCCAAATGTATAAAAGTTCTGAATCTACTTATATGACTCGTTTTATCGATAAAGCAAATCTCGCAGGTAGAATCTCAAATGAATTTACTTGTTCTATTACCAGCATTTCGTTCGCGTTGTAGTATATATATCCTCTATTTTGGGTTGCCCCCTTCTGAGGTCATTGGCTGGCGACGTCCTTAATTCATGCCATTTTAGCCAAGCATCGCAAAATATAACCTGGGCATTAAAAAACACTAATTCAGGAACGATGTACACACACTTTAATTGTATTTATATGTAGAGATATGTATTCAATTTTACGCTCGGAACGCAATAATGGACAACACAATGCGGGAGCCTGTGACCCGTCCCAGTAAAAATACTAAAATAATATTTAAAATGACTCTTTTATGCTGTGTAGGTTTTGTGTCTATGATTGTATATTGTCTATAGTTTTATTGTGTAATATTTTACTATTAACAATACTAATTTATTGAAGAACACAAATCGCCGATGTGGCCCAAACAGCGGCCAAATTAAAGTACGATTGGGCTGGACATGTCTGCTGCATGTTGGATGATCTCTGGGCCAAAGTCTCCACTTTATGGACCTCAGATCGGAAACGACATCGCGGCAGACCAAGAACGAGATGGAGAAATGACTTGGATCGTTATAACGGAGATTGGCAACGCATATCCTTAGACACAGCCTTATAGAAAAAGAGTAGGAGGCCTTTGCCCTGCGGTGGGAAAATATAGGCTGTTAAAAAAGTATTAAAAATATAATAAAACTGACGCTTGGTGCAATAAACTTCAGTTACTTTAGTCGTTATGGAACTTTAAATTGCATAAAGAGTAACTGAAAGAATAAAAACACGAATCCATTAAAAACAAATATAAAAATAATCAGCAAAGATGTACACGTTGTTATTCTTACAGAGGTTTCTTGTCTCCAGTCAAAAAGACGTTCCATAATCATCAGTATCTATAGAATAAGTAAGTAAAGTCTTATAAAAATTATTAAAACAATCGGAATAAATACACATTGTATTTTGTAAGAAGGTTTCTTGTTTCCCGTCAATAAATGTTCCAAAATTATCGATACCTATCTAAAGAACAAGTAAATAAAAAAGTGTAAATCTTATAAAAATAATTAAAATGATCAAAAAAGTTTTACACATTGTTTTTTGCAAAAAAGTTTCTTATTTCCCGTCAAAAAGATGTTCCAAAGTTATTAATATGTAAGGAATAAGTCAGTAAATCTTTATTAATAAGTATCTGGGGGCCACACATATTACAATTTATAATATTAACAATAACAAAAAAGAATATTCATACAATACAAAATCAATTAAAATAATAAAAAAAGATGTACACATTCTTTTTTGTAAAAAAGTTTCTTGTTTCCCGTCAAAAAGATGTTCCAAAATTATCGATACCTATGTAAAGAAGAAGTAAATAAAAAAGTGTAAATCTTATAAAAATAAAAAATAATTAAAATGATCAGAAAAGATTTACACATTGTTTTTTGCAAAAATGTTTCTTGTTTCCCCTCAAAAAGATATTCCAAAGTTATCAATATCTAAAGAATAAGTAAGTAAATCTTATAGAAATAATTACAATAGATGAACACATTCTTTTTTTGTAAAAAAAGTTTCTTGTTTCCCGTCAAAAAGATGTTCCAAAGTTATCAACTGAACAATAGGTAAGTAAATCTTATAAAAATAATTAAAATAATCAGAAAAGATGTACACATTGTTTCTTGTACAAAGGTTTCTGTCTCCGTCCAAAAGAGGTTCCGAAGTTATCAGCAGCAGCGAAAGAATAAGAAAGCAAATCCTCTGAAGTTATTCAAATGAAGCAAGCCACGGCATTCCGCATAAATGAATATTGAATTTGTTTACGTTTGCCGAAACCGAGAGATGGGCCACACTCTATTTAAATTTGAACTTTCTTCCTCCATATTATTGGCTTCAATACTTCTGTTCAAAAGCCATTCTTATTCTTATCTTTATTTATAAAAACGACTGTAAAAGCATTTGTTCCCTACTCCTCTTTAACTGCCGGACCGATTTGGACAAAATTTTTGTATGTATATTACAAGATGGGATGCAGAGAAATAGGACTGGGTAAGAGGCGCTGCTATCAGTATGTAACCTACCTAATTTAGTGTATATTTTTCGATAGAACTCAAAAAATGGCCAAGAGCGTGTCAAGACACGCTTTTTTATCTGATATTTGTTCGATTTCGTTCAAAATAATTTTCCTTATGAGTTTTTAGCATGTTCTATCAACATGGAAAATTTCAAGTCTCTATCTTAGCTTAGCGATTTCCCACAACATGCAGGTTCGAGTCTAACTGCAATTTTCCGAAACTAATTCAATTAAGTATTTTTTTTTTTATTATTCTAATCAATTTTAGGACATTATTAAAATGTTTAAGAGATTTCTGAATTTTATTTGCTTTATTCCAGTAATATATCTCCTCGTGCGTCTTTCTCCCACTCTACTACCTGTCCTGCCATCTGTTGGCAAATAGTGAAACTCTTCGCCCAAAGTGTTTAGGCCCAAAAAAAGCAGACTAGCATTCCATTTATTACAGAGTTCTAGCGCACTTTAACAAAAAATATTTATTATTGTCAGCGTGCGTCGGTAATCCCTCAGAGCCGTCGCAATAATAGAAGTTCGCTCGCATCGCGAACTTTAGATGTACTTTCATCCCGTTTGTGCTCTGTTATACGTACAACTTCAAAGTGATCGTATTGTCGTCGGTGGACGAGTGAGCCTCAAAGGTTTAAGGTGTTTACGAAACCCGAGCTTAGAATAATAAATCAGCATTTCATGTTTTTTACAATTTAAATCGAAATGCATGCGGCCACGCGCGCAATGTGTTGTTTCTAAACGGAGGGTGATTTTGCAAGTCAATTGGTCATATTTTTTATACGGCCGCGTCCTTTCAAAGTCACATTATCAATTCCTTAGTTACAACATAGGGACTTGTTAATGTCTTATTGATATGTATATTCTCCTTTGTATTTAAAGACAAGATGTTTATTTTTTTTAACTTAAGTTTTATCTACATTTACTTTAAATTTAAAATATATTTTTTTTTATAAGATAATTTATATTCTGGCTATAACATATTAGACTTGCGAATAGGCCCTTCGATGGTTATGATAGCATTTTCAGTAAGTATTGAAACAAGCAAGTTTGCTGCAGTTTTATTTATAACTATATAATAACTGTTTTCTCAGTTGTTGCGAAGCAATCAGTTGCATAACAATAAGTTGATTAAGTGTCGGTTTTTGTGTCATCGGGGTAAGTTCATAACAGACCACTCCTGTCACGACAGATAACATTTAATCTGTACAATGAACTTATATTTTTAATAAAACTATTAGGAATACTTAAGATATGGCAAATATTTTTGATCTCTGAATCATTCTTCTAAGGGCGCTACATCACCGAGACGCCATGGCGACGTCGCCGGCTCCTTATTCAAACAATTCGTATTAAAATTTAGGATAGGTTTGGTGACGTCGCACAAATTAGAAGCGTAGCCACGACTGCTACTAGCTACTCCATTGGCAACCGCAGATATCCATCGCTACGTATCCGACGACGTCGCCATGGCGTTACAGTGAGGTAGAACTGTAAGAGCGGGCGTTACGATTGTCCAATGGAGGTATGAACGCGACGGAATTAAGTTCGCTCTACCATCTCCAATTAAGCTTAAAACTTATAGTACTTAGTAAGTTGGATTTATCTATACTATACGCGGAATCGAACCAAGCACTTACCAGCAGCATTTTCAATCTGTTTTTTTTTTAATTTTTAATTTAATGTTCACTATATTGATATTCAATTATTCATCGTATACATGAAAACATTCTTAATATCAAGGTTAGAATTGATATCTTATAAATGTGAACCTAACATGCTTAACAGAAATTTATCAGTAAAATATATAAAAAACCTGTTCTAGAAGAAGAGATTCTTTATATATTTATGGGGTTAGAGAACCCTTGTGCGGCGAGGTTCTTCTATACGTCTGTCGAAACTCTTTAATAAAGGAAATATACGAATATTAGGCAAAACTTATTATATTAACATAAAATTGTTATGGAATGTACGTTAATTACAATTTAATTACCTACGATTATTCCAGTGTTATGTATTCTTTTATGTTTAGATTTATATAATACTCTTAACTTAATCCGTAATAAACAATAATTATCTTCGAAAAAAATTATCCTCCTACTAACCTTAAACAAAAATAAAAAAACATCCTTGAATCCAGTTACTCAATAAAAAAAATATATTCTTGACTCCCTATCGACACGCCCCGACACGTGCGTCGCACAACCCTATTTCGAACGTTCCAATTTTAAAGTGTTGTCAAAGTGGCTCGGGATTTTTGTTCCATAGACGCATCGGTAAGTCCGCACCGCTACATTTGAAAGTGTAAACAATTCGTATTTAATATTCGCAACGGAGAAACGTTAACTGTGTCAGTGTGGCATGTCTTATTAATTTTTTTTTTAAACTTTCGGCTCGTGCAACTGTTTATAAAATTGTTTGTGTATAACTGTGGGAACGAAGATATCGTTTACAATACGAGATAAGGGGTACAAAGACGGTGTGCTCGATGTCGGTACAAAAGACATCAACGAGCGCTACGTCGTGTCAATAAGAGGAGAGGCTTTTTACGTTTTCTTTCCAACATTCACTTGGGAATTACTAACGTGACTTGCTTTTAAAACTAATATCGCATGTTGTTGATTAAACTTACGTTCTGTTGCTTCGTTAATTTCTTCTCGTTTCTATGAATAGCATTTTAAATGGCGCTCTATTATTTGTTTTGTATTTGTAATGAAATTTAATGACAAACTTAGTCACCGAACTAGTGTTTACCTTTTTGTTTTCATTTCACGTTTATTTTACCTATCTTTAAAATTTTTTTCTGAATATATTTACATTATTAAAGTTGCTCTATTAACGACCATATATTGTAATACGTATTCTCTCTCAAATAAAAGAAATATGGTAATTCTATTAACGGATTTGAATTTACATTTAAATGTGCTCATATATTCGAATAGAAGGCTATATTTATACCATGAAAATATTGTTATAAATCTTTATATAAGTAATTTTATACCGTGCGAAATTAAAATGTTTTTAAGTACCTATTTTGTTATAACGTTATGGTCTTATAACTAGCATCTGCTCCAGACTTTGTCTGTGCAGGCATCTAAACTCCAACTGGACTCATTTATCCTAATAAAAACTATAAGTTTGTATTTTAATTTACGTTATAAACTATATGTACGGATTCCCGTTAAAATGTGTGTATACTTCATTGCATAATTAGTTAAGAAACATCCAGACATAAAAGTTAAATATAAACAAACCTATAATTTGTCATATTTATAAATGTTTTCATTACTATGTTTATAATATTCTAGTGTCCCTTCTATTATTCTTTTTTATTAATTTATCAACATATCCGAAAATAGCATTACAGTTCCCCAATTGGTCTTTTCGTGATCAAATAAATATACATCAATTCCTTAAAACTAAACCTGTTCAATACAATGAATTGTCTCTTGAGATACTTTTTATAATATGGAGCGCTATTTTTTATGATGAATTCGACATACTTTGAAATATTCCCATTATTTACGAGACAAGAAAACAAACTCTATCAATATGTTAATATGCTTATGGTATCCATTTCATTATTTATAAACCATAAAACGTTTTTGAAGAAATACGGATAGCAAATAACGATTTCTGAACTTCAAATGGCCGACTATGAAGTTCGGAAATTCAATGCCCATAAAATATTATAATGAGAGAAAGCGGTCCCGACACTTGGTTCCATATTAGCGGCGAATATTTAACATATTGATGATATTCATAACTGCTGGCGCTATATGTATTCCGGCTTAATTAATATTCAGTCTATTTTATAACTCGAAACGTTCTACGACAGCCGAAAAACTCGAAATTTAATAACAAATAAACTGGGCGGCGTAGTAACAAATAAATATACTGCTGCTGGCCCGTTGGCGCAGTGGGTAGTGACCCTGCTTTCTGCTCGTGGTCCTGTTCGTGGGTTCGATTCCCACCTCGAGTCTGGGTGTGTTATCCATATGTATGTATTTATATATTTCTAAAAAAAAATATTCGTTAAAAATTTAAATCTTTGGTATGGCTCTAAACAAGTTTTATTCGATATAAATTTGAATATTTGCAAAAAGAAAGGCCGGTAGGCACTTCGGCGCCTGCTGCCTGATCGTTTGCCCCCTTGTAACATAAAAAAAAGACAAAAGAAGGAAAGGAAAACTCAAAAGAATATTTAACAAATGCTAAAATATAGAATAATTGATAGCATTTTAAATTTACCTTATATTATAGTGTGATGTAACAAATATTTTTTTTCTTTCTTTATAAAAAATGCAGAGGT
The DNA here is from genome assembly GCA_024363005.1 of Charaxes varanes. Lineage (NCBI taxonomy): Eukaryota > Metazoa > Arthropoda > Insecta > Lepidoptera > Nymphalidae > Charaxes > Charaxes varanes. The sequence goes on along the minus strand of JANCMC010044589.1, from coordinate 552,086 downwards.
GGTGGCAACTTCGAAATACTTCCAATAGATTGCGTTCGTAGTAGGTTTTCACCTGATCATACATCGGACAAGACATCGTCTACCGGGTCCGTAATTATAAGTATATACATATATAATTAATAATAATAGAAACAGGCGTGTTATTACGTTGTAAACTTTAAACCCTAAATGTAAAATGAGGAGAGATTTCGGGCGAGAATTAAAAAAAAAGTGACTAAAAGCGTCCTAGTGACGTATTGGATAGAGCGCGCATGCTTGCCAAGCGGATGCCTGTTTGAATCATATGTGCAGTTTTATACAATAACTTGTGATCCGCCCCGGCTTTACACGGGTGCAATGTAGATATTATGCATGTATTGTACATTAAAACATTCCTTTCGATCACTCTGTTTATTGATGAAAACCACATTAAAATCTGTTGCGTAGTTTTAAAGATCTAAGCATACAAGCGACTACGTTTTATACTCGTGATTTTCCCATGTCGTAATTAAAAATGTATATATTAGTCATCTGTCGTCTTTTACTAGACGGCTGTCAAACTATAGGCCTATTGGACCGGGTAGTTTGCGTTTTACAAAAAAAATAATTAACTATATACGAAGCTGTTTCAAATAATACTGTATTAATTCCTATCCAATTAAATATGCTACATACATTGTTAATTTTTTGTAGATCAAAATTGCCCTTTATATCATATTATTATAAGAAATATCTTAGATAATATCAGAGATTTAAAATGCGAGAGCAAGAGCGAAACGGTCGGTTGGGTGGGTAAATAATCAATAGATGGCGCTATGATTTGTTATTCCATAGTGAGCAATTTAAGCAAGACATTATTATAAACTTGAACTAACCGCATGGTAGTTTTATCCCACGATGGTCACTGAGAATATCAATTTATCTTATATTCTCAAAAGAAACATCTCTACAAAACGTAACCTCGACTTGTTAGAAGGGAAGCACATACAAGGTCTTAAAAAAGCGTACTCGCTCTGACATACAAGATTCCTCACGACTTCTCTTCAGACACCTCCATTGCACTATCAACGAAACCTTAGTACGTTGGGATAAACTGCATTTTCTTTCAAGTAACGTCAAAGCAAAGTATAATAAACTCTAGTACAAAACGCGTAGGGTTCAATACACGCTTGTGGGTATAGAACCAGCTGTTACAATCAGCTGTATTGCGATCGACAATAATTGAGTTGACTCATACGCATTCTGCACCAGTGCATGACTCAAGGCAAACTCAACCTTACGGTACTGTCGACAGAATAAGTGTTCGTGAAGCTGTACACACAATGAAACACAAATGGGAATCCTTACACAGGGTTGTGACAATCGAACGCCACTTATTGTACACCCAATACAAAGACATTAATAGCAGTAGGATGTACATGACTACACAGGCGCAAAAGTTCAAGAGGAACTCATGCGGTGCGAGTAGTCCGTTGTGCATAATATAATCTTATACTAATATATAAAGCTGAAAAGTTTATGTTTGTTTCCTTGACCGCGCTAATCTCAGGAACTACTGGTCCGATTCAAGAAATTATTTCAGTGTTAGATAGCCCATTTATCGAGGTAGGCTATATATCATCACGCTAATATTGAATCTATTTTTTTAACATATATTATGCTGACGAAGTCGCCGGCACAGCTTTCACACAAACACAAAATCGTATCCATGTCTGTCCAGGGGTGTAGGAGAACAGTGCCGGACCGAGGTGAATTATAGGATGGAGGGAGATCCAATTAGGGCGCCCCCTTACTTGACCTGTTTATATTCTTTAGTATAAAATATACTTCAAATAATTACATATAAAGGGTCGGCCCTAGTTGAGGCGCCCCCTAAGACTCGGCGCCTGGAGCGGCCACTCCGTTCGCCCTATGGTAGAGCCGACCCTGGTAGAAGTAGTGTGGACACAGGTTTGTACCGTCCGTTTTAATTTATAAAGATATTTTTTATTTTATTTATCTCAATAAATATAAATTACGCGTTACTTTATTTGTCCGCGATGGACTCCTAAAGTACTAAACGGATTTTAATCAAACATCGTGTGCAGTTTGATCCAACTTGAAATGTAGGATAGCTTACATCTCAAAAGTAAACCAATGTTCGGCAGGACATATATATATATATATAATCCCAATAAATACTAATACTCATAGCGTATTCATTAGCAGTCAACCTTCTTGTATTTAATATATTTGCTAAGCATCCAATAAACGAGATGAAGCAAAACCCTTAACACGGTTGTCGAAATTCACAATTAAACCTTTCAAAGCCCGGGGGTGGTTTCGTCCCTTTACTTTGATACGGCCCGTTGACGTCAACCTGGCAGGACGGAAAACATTCGGCAAAGCGATCACCCTACTCATTTCCACATAACACGCTGTTTGAACCACACGAGGGTCGCTGTTACATTTTGATCTTTAAGATATTGCGTATTAATTTAACGTAATAACAGGTATTTGATAAAGGAATGATATAAAAGCGACACTGGTCGACTCTATACATAATAGTGATAAAATAGTTCCGATGATGATTTAATCTAAAATTGCTATGCCCTAATAGGGCGTCATGTATCTATTGGCATGTGCAATTGAATGAATAAATATACTAAATCTTATATATAAAATTCTCGTGTCACAAAGTTAGTTACCGTACTCCTCTGAAACGGCTTTACCGATTTTTATGAAATTTTATACGCATATTCAATAGGCCTGAGAATCGGCTACTAGCTATTTTTCATACTTCTAAATGATAAGGGTGGCCCACGTGGACCAAGTCGCGGTGCACAGCGAGTATACTGTCAATATACAATACTGTATACTAATATCTAAAGGTGAAGAGTTTGTTTACTTAAACGCGCTAATCTCAGGAACAACAGGTCCAAGTTCAAAAATTCTGTCAGTGTTAGATAGCCCATTTACCGAGGAAGGCTATATAGGCTATATATCATTAAGTTAAAATTTAATCAACTTTTTTTTTCCTAATTTTACGCGGACACTACTAGTTTTTTATATAATAATAATAACACATGGCGCGTCAGTCAAAAGTCTAGTACAAAACGTCTATCTATTATAAGTTTTCTAAAGTAGCAACTGAATCTGCATATTTTAATTTTGTTAAATAATCCTCCGAAATTCCTTTCTTTCTTCTCTTTTAAACCTTACCCAAAAATAAGGGGAATGAAACAAAACAATCATTATCCAAATCAGTTCAGCTGTTTTTCAGTCTTAGCGACACCATAATCGATTTTTATATATACAATGTATAAAAATCAACTATCCGCATGCTTTATCGTAAACTGACTTAGCTCAAAAAGATGATTTTTGGGAAATCACAAAAAACTTTTTGTCATTTACGACTCATTCCGCTTATAATTCGACAAAAACGACGTTATAGTAACAAATTTTATCCTGTATTTTAATTATAGTTAATGAAATCATATAGAAACGTCATTTTAATGAGTAACAAAAATAATAACTTGTTTGTATTTGTAACAAAAACATTCTATGTAAGTAGACAAAAGTAGCTGTATCTCAGTGTTTGATGAAGATTTCGAGATAATTCGTAACTGACTGATAGGTGATAGTGTCAAGACACGCTTATATAGAAGGGTTCCGTATCTGATACGCTATAATCGTATTTGTTAAATAACTTCAAAAGTTTTTGTGCGATTTCATTCAAAATAATTTTCCTAATGAGTTTTTATCATGTTCTATCAACACGGAAAATTTCAAGGCTCTACACAACTAAGACAGAGCGAAATTATAAGGGTTCCTTGTAGTACTATGAAACCCTAAAAACGATACAAATCAAGTTTATCAAACAATAATGTTGATTTTTAAAGTGAAACCATCAGTTACACATAATCCGCCTTAAAAATCGTAGTTTTGCAATAATTTATCAAAGAATAAATAAATAATATATGTACTTTATTTATTTTTTATTACTCCAGGATTCCATTCTTAAATTAAAGGAGAGCACGAAACAGTTACTGCTATTATTGGAAGAAATACAGGCAAAGACTCATACTAAAGAAATTATACCCGATGACACTCCTAAGTTCTCGAACATTGTTAGACCAATACCAGAAGTAAGATTTTAATTTATTTAATACAAGTAATTACGTACATATGTAGGTACACAGAACTAAACATTTTCGGATGTTCAAGTGGCAATATCAAAAAAATATAATAATTCATCTTTTTTTGATGTAGAACGATATTAAAATCAGTTTTTTCTTTTAAACAAACAATAGGAAAACATATATACAAAAAAAATCTAATATGCCTAAGTATATATTTATTTATTATTTATATCTAAGTTATTTTTGATTAAAAATGAACATTTCCATTGTTTTTTGATAGTCTAAATCAGCGGTCGACAGCGCGTCACCCGTGGGTCGCAACTCGCATGTGGCCCACAAGCCCTCTCCTTGTAGCTCGCGACTTTTTTGCAAATGGCAATCTAATTCTTATAAATACATAATAATTACAATACATGAGCGCAAAGTTTTATTGTGATATACTAAGGTTCATCATTTTTAATATGCTTATTAACGATTTGACCCTTGCCTGCCAAAAGGTTGCTGATATCTGCTCGAAATCATTATCTATATTTTTTCTCCTAGTTTATTTTATCTTTAAATAACTAGTTTTAAATATATTATACTTAACTTGTATTTAAGTTGTATATAGTTGATTCCATTAAAATTGCAAATACATGAAATGTCTCAATCATCTATATATATAAAACTCAAACGTTGTTCGTTAGTCTAGCTATAATTCAGAAACGCCTGAACCATTGAACTTTGAACCATGAACACTTGAACATTTGGGACATACATATGTATTTCCGGGAAGGTTTAAAAGATAACAACGAAAGTCAAAAGATTATTTAAAAAAAAGCATTTAATCTTGCAAATATATGACGTTCATACTATATTTCCTGACGTGCTATGTATAATTATTGTTTCACAAAACATTCGGCCAGTGAATGCATTATCTTATTAAAATGTCTAAAATTGATTTGTTACTTTCTATACATTCCACAGAACCTATCGCAGACTATCGATACTGTAGCTCTATCTAAATTAAAACATCATACAAAATTTTTGGAGACGATTTATATTGAGGTAAAAATATTCGTTTATGTTGTTTTAATGCCGGAGCCAGACATAGCTTCATTTGAATGATGATTGCAATGATCACGTAGTGTGGCTGGGAACATTGTGTAATTGTACAAAGTTTTGTAGTACTTTGAAGACTTCAAGATCATAAATGTACAAGCATTTTGAGCTATGTCTAGCTCCGGTAAAAGTTAAAATAAGTGATGTGCTTGAGATCGTTAAATATGTATGTCTTGACTTGATGATCTTTATTTTCTTTCAATCAGTGGCGGTAGTAACATTGAGTTATACTATTGGTATGGTAACTAAATATTTATTATAGGTGTACAGGATTTTGTATCCGGTGGCGTTTATTTTTTTACGGTCCGACGTTATTTTATAAATTTCGTGAGAAAATAAAACGCGTTAAATCCCTTAGGTTGTTAAATTCTCAGTACATCTATGCATGTATCACATACAGTGTATGTATATATTCTTTTGTATTCTTGAAATCTATTCCTGTCTTCGCATGGTGGAGATCAATTCCAACGACTAGTTTTTAGTACAAACGAACTCTTTTTATTATATAGGATCACTCCTTGCCCTCCTTTCAGACGGGAGTCATTAAGACAGTTCGTTAAGAGAATGATTCTTACATCCTATTTCGATTAAGGATCGCAGTGGTAATTACTTTTATTTTAAATATATTTATTAATTTTCAAGTAATAAAGCCGTTTTACATGCATCCTACGCTGCGGCTCAACCTAATTAAAGTATAAATATTGTTACAAAATAACTGTACAGATATTTATATCTGAAAAGTCTTCGAATTGACTCCTTAAGATTCGATTTTCAGGACCAGCCCGCAGTATGCAAAACAGAGGGGGACGAAACTGAGCGTTAACGGTTAACGAAAAATGAAGTCCTTACGTAGTAGAGGAGAGGGTAAACTTCAGTCGCGCGTTACAGCTGACGGGCGCCATATTTGGGGTTTACTTAAGAATCAATTTTCATATATTACCTCTGCTACAGAATTTGGATGAAAAGCAAAGATTAGAGGTAAACGAAAGTAAACTTAAATCGTATTTCGGGGTGAGCGTGATCCATTTTTGAAAAACATTTAAAAGCTAGTATCGTTTGAATAATAACGAAGGGAAAACGTCGAATTTTGGTTTTAAAAAAATAGAAGCTATTGTACGAGTATTATTAAAAATTATTTTTTAATCATGCAAAGTAAGCCGGTGTTGCAGTTGTCCATGGGCGTCGATAGTCACTTATGTGACTGCCGGGTGCTTGTTTGCCCCTTGTTATATAAAAATATAAAGTAAAAAAATACTCGCCAGCGTTTTTTCGCTGTTTTACTTCATAAAACTAATAAGCTACATAAAAAGTTAAATGAAAACGTATCTTTAACCTGGTTATAATTAGTATTTTTTTTATTGAATCAACTAGTTGAATATATCTACTTATAACATCGAGGTATCGATTTATTTCTGCTCCCCTAATCTGTGTTAACTCACTAACCTAAAATATCTCAATCTAATTAGTTATTCATTTATCTTATGTTATGATACCAATTTTCTTCATCGATAAATAGAATTATATTGTGTTGTATAATATGAAAGGAACCATAAATAGTTTTATCGCGAGGTAATTATTTTAAAAGCAACGAATTTGCCAAATCGAGACATTTATTCTATATAACATTTATGTATATGTTTTGTGTGTCAAGTAAAAATAGTATATTGACCGAGACTAAATAAACTCAAATACATAACTAAGTTAAACCAAACAAAACAAGGCATAGGTAAAATACCAAACTTCCGTCAAAGTTTATAAATTATTTAACAAATCAAACAACGCTACCAGCGCTGCCTTTGTTGAGGGAATATTTCCCCGAAATATACACAAATATGCGTATATTTATATAACTCCTACCCAGGGGTCGTATCTTATATTTATCTTCCTACTTATATTATAAACGCGAAAGTTTGTACACATGGATGTGTATCCATACAGTAGTATGTTTGATGCTCTTTCGCGGAATAACTACTGAATGGATTTTAATAAAACTTTACAATAAAATATACTTCATGCATCAGAATACCACATAGCCTATAAATTATAAATCTCAAGTGAGTAGGAGAAAATTCAGCCATCTGCGAGCTATTCTAGTGTGTGCTACAAAAATCGTTACGGTTAAACGTACAGAGTGTATCAAGAAAATGTTTATCTAAAGTAGTTCTACAAAAAAGGCCGCGATAGCATATCTCTATGTTTAATCCATTAACGCCAAAATAATGAATCATTATGGAACGAGAACGGGGACAATATTACATGGTAATAGAATGTAGTAAGTAAGTAATCCAACGTTTGCGCGGGACAGCGTCTGCCGGGTTCGCTGGTTTGTAATAAAATTAGAATTATGTATGTAAAATGACTGAAACTCGAAACCAAAGCGACTGAAAATTGATTATTTTATTTATCAAACATTTTAATTAAATTTTGTATGTATACTGTATCGACCGCAGCAAGCAGCGTAGAGTGAGCGTATAGTTCAATCGATAAAGTATCAAAATTGATCGATCCGAAGCTGCAGGTATTTTAAGTGACAAATCCATGACGATTCCACTAAATCATTTTAATCGCCTGTATTAGCAGATATGGCTACTAAATGAAAAATTAGCTAATTAGTTTGCTGTATCTATGTTGTTACATAAAATTTCCGGGTTGAATGTATCGTCACCAATCTGACGTCACTTACTTACATCCGTATTGCAGAGAAAGAAACGCAAGTAGTAATATGATCCTAATTCCATACCGTTCCATACGGCTTTGGGCGTTATTTTTAAGAGAATTAGTACTTATATTATATATACTAATAGAATAGAGACCGTATGGGGACTTCGCCGATATACCGTTCCCTTCCACTTTTGTATCATAGAAAATAGTCTTGTCATGTTAGAGTCAACACTCTTTAAAGTTACGAGGTAACATTACAAAACATTTTTACATAAAACTCAAATTGTCAGTCGAAATTTTTTTTTTGAAATTTATTGATTCTTTTGTGTGCAGTAAGTTAAAAATTCATTAATATGTTATATTAGAAATAAAATTTGTTTGATGCTAAATGCATCGTTAGCTTATATGGAATTAATTTAAAAGTATAAATTATACCTCTTATCATATAATTATATTATGACGATCGATTGAAATAATCAACATAGTGGGATCATGCAGCTAATCCCTGTGTGGCTTTCATTCGGTGTTGCCGAATTTCCCAATTTTAGCGATATGTCCCGATTTTTAATCCAAAATTAAATATTCCACGCGATTTAGTCCCTTTTTCGGAGATTGTAGCAACTGTATCAAAGAAATAAAGGAAACTGAGAAATTATAGATATTTTTGATAGATTTTCATTATTCTGTAAATACACTAAAGCGATTGTCCGCAAACGCTACATTTCCTTCACTTTCGAAACAGTGTTATTTCACGTTTTCACTCTTTGTTTCAACTCAGAGCACTTGTTATGTGGTATCCACTGAGCACACAAGTGTTTATCTCTGGTCTCCTTTTCCTCTCGCAAATCATGGCCTGGGAAGTAGCAGCACAAACGGCGGCATTCAGCACTTTAAAAAGAAAAAGAACGTATCACCGTAGCTAACTGAACATGTGAGGTATTAAATATTCGAGGATACTCGTATAATTCGTATTAAAAGATGCGGTAAAAAAAATTATATAATTATTGCATTATTATTTATTAAATTAAACGAGTTCATAAGGCAGTTTTTATTTGATAAAGATTAGGATAAAACTCTAATAAAGAGTTTTATCCAAATCTTTATCAATTGGGAATTCCATTATGTTAAATAATTAATTATCATAATCCACAATACTGAGGGTTTTTATAAATTGATATCTAGATTTGACGACGAATCTTAAACTTGAAATCTAAGATATGAACTTCATATAAATATCGAAATCAGAGAAACAATTGGCGACACTGTTTTGCGAAAATTTAAATTGTAAAATAATTAGTCTAGAAGGTTACGAGTTTAATGCTTCACTTACTAGCAGTGGTTGCGGGGGTGGTGTTGGTGGTCAACGCCCTTCCTCCTCGGCTAGCGAACCCTTCAGAAGTGCCCTTCAGGAGTGAAGAGGACTTTGAAGACTATCTCGACGCGTGGTTGTCAATCGAGCAGAGCAAATGGCTCAATCAGACCACATATGCCACTCCACGAAGTGGTAATTATTTTTTATCACTTAATTTACAAATGTATGTTTCTAAGCACATTTTTGTACTTTTTTTACACATTTTATTTCGTTTTAATAAACTAGGATGCACATTTCGCATAAATGGTGATCTCGGACAGCCGCAGCCTGTATTCCTTCACCGCGCGAGGAACACCTACCTGGCCGCCACAGGCAACACGGGACAGGTCAATCTGCACGCTGGAGAGGATGTAATCGTCTCCTGCCCAGGTCGCACCATAACCCACCCCAACCTCGAAACTACTGTCAACACTGCTGTAAGAAATGATCATCACATTTTCATATAACAACGGTCAAACGGCAGTGCCTACCGACCGCTCATACTTATTGTAAAGATATAACAGGGCTAACGGACAGGCGGTTCACAACCACTAGAGTGACTACCGACGCCCATGGACTATTGCTCTACCACAAGAATCTTTTAGAAATCTTTTAGAAATACTTATTCTTCATAGAGATATTTTGCGAAGCAAGCAACTCCTGGCAAATTTTTTTGGACTTATGGACATCGAGGTGATGTGGAAAACTTAGAGTTACCTTTTCATAATTTATTAATAAAATTTATGTTTTTATAATTATAACCTAAATATTTACACTTATAAAAGAACTTAGGGTGGGAGGTATAGCTGTAGAGTCTTGCTACATTACTCCTTAATCCGCACCCTTCGTTTATAAAAAATAAAACCAATCTTAATGGCATCATTTCAAATAATTATTTTCGTAAACCAAACCAGGTCTTTACGTTTTATAACAGTACAACATTGAGCTTCTACATATTATTTTTTTTAAAGTAAATAGGAAAATATTAACATTGAAATACTTCTAGACTGCTAGATGTGTGAATGGAAACTTCGTATCTGGTGCTGGTTGGTTGAATGGTAACCATGCTTTTGGACTATTGACCTGTAATGGGCACCCCATCTACCAAGCAGAACAAACCAATGAGAGATGTTGGAACAACAACGTCATTATTCGGTAAGATGTTTACCTGATAACTTTAATTGTAATAATAATAAAATAACGTTTATTTGAACAAAGTAAACATAACTTTATATCAAAGCAGTATTAGTCCCCAATTATAATATAAAAATATGAATTAAAAATTTCTCATTCGCATATAGAAAATTTAGTATTTTGCATGTTTAACTTGTAGGTCCGGTTTTATCGTTAACAACGTCTTCCATCCCCTATACTGGTCGTGCTTCGACCGCAACCGACTGGAGGTCCTTTATGTGCGATACTTCCAAAACCCTACCAATGCTGTTCATCAGACGGGAGTTAACCGACCTAGCTGGATAGGTAACTATGTTCACTACCCTCTCTAACAGATGTAATTGTTTTAACAAAGGATGTTCCTAAAGTGAAGTCAAAAAAAAGAGTTCAAATCAAATTAGACAATAAATCAATTATAATTTATTATTTAAATTATTTTTTTCATAATTTTCCAGCCAGCACCTTCTTCCCTGGAGTAGACATCAACAATGTATACACCCAAGCCAACCAGAGGACGGTGTTTGCGAACCTGCTGGGAGCTAACATGGTTGACAGATATCTCACCTCTACCCAGTTTCTAGCGCGTGGTCATCTTGCTGCGAAGAGTGACTACGTATTCGCATCAGGACAACGCGCCACCTTCATCTTCGTCAACGCTGCACCACAGTGGCAGCCATTCAATGCTGGAAATTGGAACTGGCTGGAACAGGTAAATATTATTTTATTTAATGATTTCTTGGAGATTGGATTCTATTGGAGCTACTATAGATACTTCTACATGAGATATTTCGTTGTTTTGCAGAATCTCCGCAGCCGTATCGCAGCTGCAGGCTACAATACTGTGATCTACACGGGTACCTTTGGGGTGACACAGCTGAGAGACTCAGCTGGCCGATTTGTCAACATTTTCCTACGCGGAAACACAGTACCCGTACCTCTTTATTTCTACAAGGTAAATATATTTATTTAATGGCCGTAACCAGTAACTTCACCATTCCGACAACAATATATCCTCGACATCAAATTATCCATCGATCAATACGTAAAATAATTTTTCATCTTTGCATATATTATATTTACAATCAATTTGACGGTCATCCGACAAGTAACGCAAGATTTCAATTTGCTCCCATTTTTGAAGTTATTTCATGGTAATAACGAATTATGAACAATAAACTAAAAACTGTGTTTTCTGTTTAATTCAAATCTTGCGTTACTTTTCAGACACCGGTTACATATATATACAAGCTGTATTGTCTACTAAGATTGTGTCGGTATTTCCATTAAAATTATATCGAATACTTTGTTTTCAGATCGTCTATGACGCAACTAGACACCAGGGTACTGCCTTCGTCAGTATCAACAATCCTTACTACACTCTCGCCGAGGCCCGAGCACTACAGTTCTGCACCGACAGGTGTCGCGGTAACGCTGCCTTCAACTGTTCTGGTCGTGCAGATGTCCATGGGCGTCGGTAGGCACTTCGGTGCCTGCTGCCTGTTCGTCTGCCTCCTTGTAACATAAAAAAAAAAAAAAGGTTAAGCAGCTGGAAATGTCTACTTTTACTCCTTGCACCTTTTCATATAAAAATGCTTTCTGTGTTTTAGCTCGGGAGTCCTTGTAATGGATACTTCCACGGAATTAAATGGAAGATATCCAGTGAAGTTAAGGGTGCACTTTACTTCACTTAATGCACTGCACTCTATTCACAGTCACTTCACTCTTTATCGTCAAGGAAGTGACACTCACAAATCTCAGCTTTATGAGACATGTTTAGGTGTTAAAGACGAACTATCATACTTATACCTATATAATAAGCTCGTGATTTTTATATATAAGAAAGGGTAAGCGGGTAGGTTGTTCATCGGAGTGATTATCGACGCCCATGGGCAAATCTATTTTATCTACGTTAGCAAATTGTGAAAAATAAATATGCTCCTTTATTTATTTATTTATTGCACATACAGAAAAGAGTAACAAAACAATAAAGACTAACAAAAACAGATGCATTAAGTGCGCAACGTTGACCTTATCTCTTAAGGCTATCTCTTACAGACAGCCACAGGCCCGACAGGATTTTTGGTAACCATTATGGCTTGGTGCAAAAACAAGAAGTCAATATACGGGAATATAAATCTACATTTCCTACATTCAACTCTCACTCATAACACAGTGTTTTTTCCTACATAAACTACCAAACTATACAACCAATTTTTAATCATTTTTTTTCACACATACACCTTTTGATAGTATAATTCCACTTAGGACATACGTAAGGTTTGATTTGACAAATGATAATAAATATTTATTATGAGAAAATTTACATAGTGAATTAGTTCACAGTAAGGTTAATTATCTGTACATATAAAGTCACGAGTATAATCCAGAGGTCAGCAATCTGCGGCTCGAGTGAAACATGCGGCTTTTTGGACATGAAGTTGTGGCTATTTAGTTCCATTCGCAAAAATGTGATTATCGAAAAATCTTCTTCTTCCTAGCGTTATCCCGGCTTAGTAGTACCAGTATATTTGTTTATTATTATTAATTATTTTTTAATTCTTCTCCTTCTTCCTAGCGTTATCCCTGCTAAGTACCAGGGTCCACCTAGATTGTAGAGGATTTGGCTGTGGGGCGAGCTAAGATGACCGATTGCCATCTGACGTCATCCTCGGAACCCCCAAAATTTCTACAACCTTACGACTAATATCAGAAAGTCACTTTAATCGGATCCCACTGCTTTACGTACCTTCGGAAACACGGAGGAGGTCGGATATCAAATATAAACCAGTTAGAATGGCTCACCCATCTAGCCCCCGATCGCAGCATGGGCAACATAACCTAGTAATCGACTCAAATGCCGATATGATATATATTGCCGAATGGTATATATACTGTTATTAGATTTAATTACGCTTTAGTATTTTTATAAGTGTAACGGACATATTTTCTTTACAACTTGGACCAAATCAATGTTCTTTGTCCTTTATTTAATGTTTGAACAGTCTGTTTCTAACAAGCGAGAAATAAGTTTAAACTTGTTGCAAAATGTACGTCAATTTACCGCATAATAGTTCAAAAGAAACTAAAGTATTGAGAGAACAAAACCTTTATAATAGAAACTGGATATTTTATTAAAGACTCCTATTGAAAGTTCATGGACATATTCAACTTCCACACCTCCAACATTGATCTTGTTTGTTTTGCTGTTAGTCATATGAATATGTCTATTTACGCCAATTAGTTTTGTGGAAAGGCACTCCAAGGTAGAAGGTTTTCAGCGAAAAATGAAAGGTGGAAGCGAAGGTCGATATGCTCAATCACAGCAGAGGAAGAATTTCTTGTCCGGTCTAGTTGGAGTCACCCAGGGCGGCCGCGCCTCGCCGATTTTAACGACTCATATTTTTTTTTACACACTGACGCCAATTTAATGCCTGTGTTATAGGTAACAGGCGCCTGTTATTCACAATTTTTTTTTTCAAATATGTAAATACCTACATATGGATAATACACCCAGACTCGAGGAAATCGAGGCAGGAATCGAACCCACAACCCCCGGAGCGGAAGGTAGGGCTACTGCCCACTGCGCCAACGGGCCAGCCAAAAAATATCTTTAATAAACCGAGAGATCTTGTGACGATAGTCCATCAATATAATGAAAATTTCCTCGTGCCGCCATTTGTTTCAGCGCTCTTGGCCCCACACCAACAACACAAGCGATACCCTCGGATTTATAGCTGTTTAACTAAATAGACACTCGTAGATTGTTTACATCGATGGACTCGGCATTTTCCTCTACGTTTACGGTTTTCACGTTATATTACGCGTGTACGATTTTATACCTCACCGTTCATTGTACATAGTGTTAGTAATTCCGTAAAATTCTCACTCTCATCAACATTTGGCTACGGATATTGTTTGGTTCTTAAACGTACATTTAGTTACATTCCGCTGCGCCATTCATAGTTTTAATATAAACACTGTTCGGACTACGCTCTTTGAAAGCGAAAATTTAAAATTACAAAGGCAGCGGGCCATCTGATTCGTTTAATGTACCGTTTATAGGTACATAACAACAATTTTTCGAACTCAGAGTGTTATAATAAGTTTTATATATGTATAAAACGGGAGGCAAACGAGCTGGTGGTTTACCTAACTGAATACCGAGTCCCTTAGTTGACTATACTAGGCTTGTAGATGTGTCGTTGGCCTTTGAAAGCTACGTATCGGGTGTGAGCAGACGAAGATGTCGGATTCGTTTGCGTCACAGCAGCTGCCGTGCTGCCGACATGTACATAAAGATATGGAACGAGTTGACGCAACAGCGGCTGCGAATAGAAGCACTTGAGCGTTTTATTGCGAGCTGCTGCGGTCGGTGCGACCTTTTGGCTTCAAAGTCTTCGTTGAATACAAAACCGTTACAAGATAAGAATCGGTATCTTATGGAATAAGCGGAGAAACTCTACAACTGTCCCGAGCGTCACTGTTACCGAGATTTGACTTATTTAATTTTTTTTTACAGTATCGCCATCTAAAATAACGTTGAAAGATTGTTTCTCACAAGTACCTGACCGATCTGATTTGGTAAAGCAAATCAGGCGGCAAAGCGTCTGGGCATATTCCCCAAAAGACGCGCGTACAATTAGTGCGGCGATGAAAACATTTCCGACAATTTCCTTAATGCTACCAAAAGCCAATATCGTGCGATGAGGCGTCGACGCAGTGTTTACGCTGCTGTAATCGATACCCCAACTTACGCAAGCCCCGCGAATGAACGCAAGCTAATGCTTTAGTGCTATACCGTTGCATTGTTCATATTAGTACAGATGTTCCACAAAGGATAAACAAATCTCTTGTCGCGGTCACGAGACTACCAGCGCGTGGGTTGGAGATTTCATGACGTGCATAATTGTAATATGTACGTAATGAAATCGCGACTGTTTCCTTTGATGTAAACGGATTTCTAGTTCGTGCTATGTATGTGCCCAAGTATAACATGAACCAATAGCGTCAATTAAATATGAAAAGTAAAATTTTCAATACATAAAAATAAGAGTAAATTTTTGTGAATTGCAAAGTTTTTTTTAGAATCTTATCGGATACTGAATACTACCAGGATTAAAAGTACCCTCAAAGTAACATCGTGCACGCGGTACAATTCAAACACGTTGCAGCATGACGAAACGTGCACTAAATGCGAGGTGCTAGTGATGCGGCGCGGGCTGCCCGTTGCCCGCTGCCCGCTGCCTGTACCAGGAAGGGTCGGCTTGGTTAGGTTAAGTGGTTTTGGTACTGGTGCACTGCTTGGAAATATGAAACGTTAAAATTATTTCAATTTTATCATTAACAGTGATATACCTCTATTTTGGTTTCAATTAATATAAATAAGGAGTAAGAACTTATCGCCTGACTCAAAACATGCTTGTATTGCCAAATAACATAAATGATATTCATTAAAATTAATTTATAAACAGACGTTTGTTTGTTTATTGTATTATTTTACGTACCTGTACTTGTGTCTTAAGAAAGACAGAAAATTATTTTCTTCCCGAAGTATGCCACACAAGAACACAACCCGAAAAAAAGGAAACGCCCCAGCGAAAAATTCTGCATTCTTTCTATGAATGCAAAAACATGCACAGCTAATTTACAGTCAGAGTTCCTTAGAATCTTGAGTTGATGTTGAAATACAAGTTTAGGGTGGTAAGGAGATCTTAGTTAAAACTAATGAATATAATTTAGAAAAAAGAAGGTAATGTCTAGAAGCATATCGGGATGGGTGAAGGATCAGTGGGCGTACCTTAATAATAGTGGTTTTGGTTCGTTGGTCATCTTCCATAATTTGTTTAATTCGCACAGTACTTGAAGTTGGAAAGTTGGCAGCATTGCTACCGTCATTGGTATCAGGGCGCTTATTCATTATTTGGTTTTCCCAAAGAATTTAAACTTGTGAAGACTTAAGAAGCTACCACTAGTTCGAAAAAGTGGGGCCACGAGAAGAACCAACAACAAACTTGCAACCACTCTTTTCAAATATATTATTACAAAAGAGGGGTCACAAAAAGTGTGCACCCTTTGACGGCTTAAACAAGAATGACTGCGTGCACAGTGTGCAGGTGTATTTATAGCGTTTTGGGACGTTTACAATGTTGGGTAGTCGATGATTTATCGGTGTGGCTCCCATATATATTTTAGACGCAACGCAGACAAAGCAGACGAGCCAGCCAGTTCAAATGAAGATACAAACGTGATAAAATCACGAACGCACAAGCTTTCGCAAGTAATTCGGCAGCGGGCAGTCAGCGTCAGAACGTGACATGGGTCCACAGATTGGGTCAGAATAACATATCGCCCGACTCAAAACTTGTAACAAATATTCGGTTTGCAAAACCTCATTAACAACGCACGTCAAATTAAATCGATAAACTCATATTAGACAGAGTAATATATCTTTGCAGAATTCGAAATTACCTACACATGGTCCAGAAATATACCTACCGTTTGTGTTACTTATTGTAATTGTAAAAATGAAAACTTTTGATCGCCTGAAATCCAATAATATTAATAAGCCAAACAACTTAAATACAAATAAGAGACAGCCCATCAATATGAGAATACCCTCGGTCCGATGATGTCATCAACTGAAGCATTCACCGCTCTAAATTATTAACTTTTGTAAACAATTAAAATATATAAAAACGAAAGGCAATCTTTCACGAAATTTCGTATAACGCGGGACGTAAAAGAGGAAATTTGGCAATCAGGTAGTTATTCCTTAGTAGACATCCGCTAAGGGCGGATTATTCGATATGGCCAAACTGAGGAGCTCTAAGGGCTCTTGAGAGTTCCCTTTTACGCAGACGAAGTCGCGGTATATAGCTAGTATTATGTGCGAAGTGAACATCATCAAGAAATTTATATCCTTTTACACCATTCCTTCCTTTACTCCCATCTATTTATCTAATTAGAGGTAGCGCCACGCTTGCAGTCCTTTTGGTCTGCAGCCAAATTGGGCCTAGTACCTCTTTCTCGTATAAGATTGTCGTGAAGTGGCGGCGGTGCTGTTACGTCAAGTCAAGAGAGTTCCCGGTGGCACGAAACTCTCCTTAAGGCCGGCAGAGTATCTGCGAGCCTCCTGGTGGTACAGATATCCGTCGCTTATTCGCGGGTAAACCTCCCGTTTGCCCCTTGTATTGTAAAAAAAATGTTTTGGTAGCGTACGACTTTCCAAGTGGTTGGTTTTGTCATACATCACGTAAGTATAGTCTGCAGATGTCCATGGGCGCCGGTAGGCACTTCGGTGCCTGCTGCCAGCTCGTTTGCCCCCTTGTAACATAAAAAAAAGCCTATCCGGCTTAATGACGGTCATGAACGTCTGTACTCGCTGTAAGAGGATTACTACTGTAAAAAGCAGGAGCTCTCTAACGTTAATGAATACAAACAGATACACCAATCTCATGCGGCAGGGTTTTATGTTACTTTTTAATTGGCGCTGTTTCAGCCTTGTCGTCATAACACTTTTAAACTAATTAAAAAATAGAGTTGTTGTCCCGTCTAATTGCTTGATGTTGGACAAAGGATTTCCGACTATTTTTGTGTCAACAGTCGGTGGGGGCGTAATGAATAACATTACAGAACCCACAGACCCTTAACGATGCTTGTGGGACTTTTCCCTCTTACAAATGTAACGTCTATACACACGCTTTTATTATTTTTAAAGAATAGAATATTGGCGTGTTTGCGCAGTAGGCAGTGACCCTGCCTTCCGCTCCGGGGGTCGTGGTATCGATTCCCGCCTCGAGTCTGGGTGTATTATCTATATGTACTTACTTATTTACTGGAGCGGCTCAGAAATCCAAAGTGAGTTTTGGCCTCCGAAAGGAATTCGCGCCACTTGTTTCGGTCCTGCGCTGTCTCTTGCCAGAATTATCTATATGTATGTATTTATATATTTCTACTAATAAATATTTGTGTATAACAGGGACGTCTCGTCCCTATAATACACAATATATAGACCTGTATATATTTCTATTATACGTAGAGGAGATTGTAGCTGAATCAGTGGCCGGCATTTTAGTCGATTGCTAAGTTAAGTCGCGTTTACCGCGGCTGGGAGGTATATGGGTGACTAATTCTAAAATAGATTTTCAAATATCCAACGCTCTTTGTGTTACGGCCTCTGCTACTAGACCATGACATCGCAAGGAAGAAGAAGAAGACTAGGAATGTTATAGCATGCATAACTACCGACACCGATAATGGCCGCTAAGATGTTAGATGCTGCTTAGCCTCTAAGATTTCTTAAAGTTCCCTAAGTCATAGCAGTTCGAAAACTCCAGTTAGATACAACTGTTTCTGTTGCTTTCTAATATTATGAGGTTGTCAAGTTAATTAATAGAAAAAGAAATTTCAGGCAAACCGTTGTAGGTTTAAGCATATTGAGGTATTCGGTTGGAAATTTGAAAACCAAACACTCTTATAAACTTATGCCAATAGATGGCAAATAGTATGTAAGTCTTTAACTATCAACAAGCTACATCGCGCTAACGACATTTTAGAAGCGATTAATATAAAAAAACCCGAACTAATCTGATGCAATAGACCTTTGAAGGTGACCCTAATTCTTCGGCCTATCGGAAAGTAATTAAACAAACACCTTTTTGGTCATCAAGGTATTTTAAAGCAAAACACTTTTATAACCTTTTGCCAATAGATGGCAATTAGTGTACATAGGAAATAGGTCGTGTATCTACCAACAAACTACATCGCGCTAACGACATTTTAGAAGCGATTAATATAAAAAGTACCCAAACTAATCTAAAACAATAGATCTTTGAAGATAAAACCACTTCCTCGACCTATCGGCAAATAATTAAACAAACAGCTTTTTGAACATTGAGGTATTTTAAAACAAAACTCTCTTATAAACTTTTGCCAATAGATGGCAAATGGTGTACATAACAAATAGGATGTGTACCTACCAACAAGCTATATCACGCTAACGATATTTTAGAAGAAATTAATATAAAAATTACCCAAACTAATTTGATGCAATAGACCTTTGAAGGTTATCCCACTTCTTCGGCATATCGGAAAGTACTTGAACAAACACCGTTTAACTGATCCGCATGCACGTTATAAGTATTGCTTCAACAAGTATTGGAGACGTGATAATTTTGTTCAATACCTTCTCCTTAGGCCTAAGTGAAGTATTTTTAATAGAAAAAATTAAAATTTTAATAAAGAATTAGTATTGTAATAGAAATTTGAAATAATATTTACATCGGGCTTATTCTTCGGGGCAGCTATAAATTATCAGAACTGGACCAAACGGGAAGCACCAGCTTTGACATGAAAATCGAGAATCCTCAAAATCGGTTCACCCAGTCGAAATTTCTGAGATAACAACAGACTTAAAAAAATACAGCCAAATTCAACTATTCTTAAAGTCGAGCTCGACTGTATTTATTCTCTCGTTTCCAATTGACAACCTCCGTCTTATTTGAAGTCGGTTGAAAATGCAACATTTCTTGCAAACAAATAGAGATGTGCAGGGAAATGTTTAAATATGGTTGGTTTTAATTTACTACAATACTTTCTAGGAACAAAGAGAATTTTGCTTCGAGCTCTACGTATTAGGTATTCACTGAGCGCAGAATTTAAATTTAAACGAAGAAATTAAAAATCTGCTCCGGAATGAAGCAGTAAGAATCTCCTCACGCCGGGATGAGCTCCAACCAGACGGAAGCGTAAAATTTAGGTACAGAAAATTTTGTTCCAACTAAGTTGATTCCATTATTCCTGGAATTTTTTTCCACTACTGTGGCCGCTTTGTGTGATTTCTTTGCGTTTTATGAATTGTTCCAAATTAGAAACGGTCCTTGGAATTCCCTTTTTATATATGTTTTAAATTACACTGGCATTACGGATAAAGTTTAATAATAAGTTATACATACATAAAAAATAAAATTGAAGCGTCTGGCTATAACGTCGTATTTCTTTTAAGTAATTGGATATATATATTAATATATAAAGCTGAAGAGTTTGTTAGTTTTTTTTTATATAACAAGGGGCAAACGATCAGGCGGGTCTCTTAAGTGACTACCGACGCCCATGGACAACTGTAGCACCAGGGGGATCGCAGATGCGTTGCCGGCCTTTGAGAAATGAGTATGTAGTTTACTGGAACGTGATAATCTCAAAAACTATTGGTTCGATTTGAAATATTCTTTCAGTATTAGATAGCCCATTTATCGAGGAAGGCTATAGGCTATATATAATCACGCTAAAATTTAATCTAATTTTTTAACCTAATTTTACGTGGAGAAAGTCGTGAGCTATTATAACTAAATATACGATACCTACAGCAAAAACTCAAGTTAAAACGTTTTTATCTGTCTGTTTGTCTGTTTTTCTGTGTATCTGTTTGTTTGTTCCAGGTAATCTCCGAAACGGCGGGACAAATTTAGACGTGGCTTTCGCTAATAGCTGATTTTACAAGGAATAAAATAGGTTACTTTGCATTCAGCTATTTATTTAGGGTTCCGCACAAAAAAAAATCCTCCCAATTTAATTAAATCGCTGAATCAACACGGCCGCAGTCGCGAGTTAAAGCGAGTATTATAATAGAAAAATAAGCACGTTTCTTTCATTTTATGATTACATTTATGCGCATTATATTACATAATGTTAACATTAATGCAAATAAAACGAGTAAGGAAAACTCATTTATCTAATGTGTACCATGTTTGTTGAAAATGTTCTCCATATAAAATTAAAAGCCTCATGGAACGGCCTTATGGAATAATCAGGGTGAATAGATGAGGTTGCTATTTAAATATAATTGTAACTGCTTTTGAAAATGTAACGACTGGACTCTTTTACTAATTAATTATTGATAATAAGTAAATAGGATGTTGGGATGAACAATACTGGAGTAGAAACCGCGCACAGGAAGGAGAAAAACCGACAGACCCCAAGCTCGATGGCGCAACGATATCGTAAGGCCAGCAGGTAGAAAATGTCAAAGTGAAACTCAAACTAAAGGTCAAGGTCAAAGTCAAAGTCAAAGTCAAAGTCAAAGTCAAAGTCAAAATCTTTTATTAATATAGACGTTTTTATAAGCTCTTCACCATCATCGTCATCCAGCCACAACCTCTGCAATTTAAGCGGACTCTGGTCTTAGTCCGCAATAACGCTAGGACGAAGAAGATTATCGCCTTGGCGTAAAGTATCAAAATTAATACTACGTATTCACAATGTCACATAGCAAATTATGTTATATTATAGAAATGTATATTAACCTAATTGCCAACAACGCACGTAAGAATTCTTTATTCTATAGAACAGAAATTATGCAAGTGCAAGTTTCATAGTAATTTTCGCCAGGCAATTGTGGGCGTTGAACATGACATTCGTAATCGTACAGTTCGATCGATATAATAAAAGGAAAGTATGTGGTCTGTGTAATACGTTATGTAATTTGAAAATATAAAAACAAAATTTTATATTCCGAAGTATTACAAACTGAATATTAAAACCTCAATGGTGCGACTGTAGAAAGAAGTTATAGTCTATAGAATTAAAATCTGCTAAGTTATTGACGCACCCACATATATAGAATAATCTTTTTATTTATTTCTAATCTTATTGTAATCTAAAAATCTAGTTGTAATCTTTTTCTTTCCTAGTATTTTTTTAAAATTGTGATAATTGTTTTAGATGATGTTTGGAACTAAGGACACGGAATATGACATACGACACCTTTTGTTAAAAATAAAGTGTGGTTTCCGAGTGATTATTGATGCACCCACATTTTGAATAATCTTATTTTTTTTGTAATGTTGTAATATTTTTGTTTCCTAGTAGTATTTTAATTTTTAGACGAGGTCTGGAACTATAGGCACAGAATATGACATATGATACTTTTTGTCCAAATTGTATATTAATATTATTTCTTAATTACCCGCGATTTCGTATGCATGAAACCAATATTTGATTTCTTTAGTTCCGAGGGCTCAGAGGAGGTGATAGCTTCATCAGTGGCCGGTATTTGAACCGATCGCTATGTTAAGTAACTCTTACCGCGGCCGATTGATATATAGGTGACCGAATGTAACACTGTTTTTCGAATATCCGACCTCCTCCGCGTTTCGGAAGGCACGAAAAGCACCGAGTCTCGATTACTGTTACTTAATTATATTAGTCGTGAGATTGTAGGTATTGTGAGGGTTCCGGCGATGGCGTCTGATGGCTGACGGTCATCCTAACTCGCCCCACAGCCACATGTTCTGCAATCTAATTGTACCCTGGTACTAGACCGCGAAGCTAGGAAGAATAAATTTCAAAGGTTTCTATTTTTTTTGAGATTTGCTGACAAAAACAACACAGTTATTTTTTCTCTGAGCTCAGTAAATTTCGTACGAATTTAGGAAATATAAAAAAGATTATTTTGAGTCACTTCAATCTTATTTATTTGCATATGATATTTCATAATAGGATTGCGTAAGATATAACGAAAGTATAACGATATAAACTAGGATAAGTTAATTCTGTAACTTGTTAGATTCAACGCGTGGGAGTCATATTGTCATTTCATTATGCAAAATGCTCAGCGGTCAATTGGTGCGGTGACGCAAACTAAACACGGTGACTTAGTTTTTTTCAAGTATGTGCTACCTTACAAGATGATTAAGGCTTTCAAATGCGTGCAGGAATTTAACAACTGTTTTTCTTGCATAATAAGACGCCATTTTTAGAGTTTAGAGTTCTTTGATAGACCAACATCTTTTACTTACTTGACTTAATATATGCGCTCACCAAAAGACGGTTACAGAACCAGTTTATAGGTAGTGGAGGTGGGAGCGAGGAATATACCAGCAAAATCCCTGTACAACTTACTAAAAGACCTTGGCTTGTCAAGAACTATCATAAGTTCTTTATTAGAAAGGACATCTTAAGCCGCACTAGTAGGATCATTCCAGATTTGGCTAGGCAAGGGAGGGGACGAAGTCTTTTTCTACGGTCGATTTCTATATAAACCGAAAGCTGTTTGCTGTTCATATGATTACGGCTAAACATTTATACGCGTACAGCGCCATCTAGTTTGCTTTGGTGTAACCTTTTCCACTTGACATCATTGCCATCTTGTTATGTAGCAGCCGCATACATAGATATCTCATAGTCACTCGATAAGAATCGCACGGAAAACAAGAATTGGTCTTGTTTTAAACCAGATAAGTCACAGCTGTCCTTATAATAAAAAGGAGTCCTCAAATAATAAGAATAGCGTACAATAAAGACGGATTTATAATACTATCTCAGACTCTACAATATTAAAGTAGGTAATAAGCAAACACCGAGTTTCTTGTCATTGTAAACCTGGATAAAATGTCACGGTACGTTACACGACCATAATTCATGATACAAAAGACTTTGTAAATCAGAAATATGTCACGTTCGCCGTTAAACACAAACATACGGGTTACACGCCTGACAATAAATATTCCGTCCCTTACAATTTACGCTAACAAATATATGGGATTAAAACTTGGCACGGAAAGTTGTAGGCACATTCTGCTGATTTTTTTTATTGTTCTCACGCTATATCATTGTTTCATTTGTAATCAATATCGTAATTAAGAAGTTACTGATGGGGCATCAACTATTTTCATCTGGTTTTTTTGTTCTTGTTTAACTAGCTCTTTTCGCGGCCGGGTGATTGATGGGTGATCAATTTTAACTGGTTTATAAAGATCCGACTTCCTACGTGTTTCGGAAGGCACATAAAACATAGGTCAGAACAGTGATACTAGTCGTGAGATTGTAGTTTGTATGGGGTACTGGGGATGACGTCAGAAGGCATTCGGTCATCTTAACTCGCTCCATAGTCACATCCTCTGCAAATTAAGCGGGCCCTGGTACTGGACCGGGATAACGCTACGAAGAAGAAGAAAAGCAGGCGGCTCATCTTAAAGGCTACCAAGTACTGACTGTCATAAGCTGCACTTCAGATGAGCCGCACATGCCTTGTCTGATGACGAAAAATCGGTACAAAGTTGTAACCCGACACACCACTTCGCACCGCTTTTCTCTTGCAGATTAGCAGATTCAAATAATTTAGTTTTCCTACTTGTTATTAAGTTCCGCAAAATAACCCCTGATTCTATCAATTACTTACTACTGCAGTCAAGACCCAGTCCCAGTCCTCGTTCCTAAAACGCTTAGGTTACTTTCTCATTTTTTAATCATAAAAGAACCTTCGTCGCCCACCCTCACCCTCCCTCCTCCTTTCCATTGCGGAAGAGATAGAGAGAGAGAGAGCTGCACATTCGGCTGGGCATTCACTTGCTCGTGTGCACACACGAACAAACACCGCATACAGCATTTCGTTACGTGACGATTTTTGCAAAATCGAATTCCTTGTAATTTTCGTAATCCGTGTTAAGGAACTGCCAAAAAGAATTAGAGAAAACGGTCCAGCCGTACATGCGTGATGTCGTGACCAAGGAAAATAGGGATTCATTTTTATATATTGAAATAAATGAACAAAACTTCAGAACTATTGTTAATTTCATACACGATACCATATCATTTGGCCACCAATACATAGTACTCATGCCATTTCCTTAAGCGACTTATAAACCGCCTCACGAAACCTGTGTCATTAAGTTCAATTGCGTTTTAATTGTAATTTATTAGCGTAATGAAGTGCTCGTTTCCCCGTTATTAACACATTGTTACAGTGCGTAGGAGATTACGTGGGCGGCCTTGACTCGAGAGCAGTAATACAGGTGTTATAGGGAGGCGTTATTATCGCTCTGGATAAGGAAAATTGCTACATACAGACTAATAACAGACGTGAAGATCATGATTAAGAGAGGAGGTAGTAGGCTAATACCGGTCGGCATTTGAGTCAATCGCTAGGTTAAGTAGTTCTATCTGCAGCTGGGTGATAGATGGGTGGCCCATTCTCTAACTGGTTTTTAAAATGTCCGATCTACTCCGTGTTTAAGAAGGCGTATAAAACTGCTGGCCTTCTGGTCGTGCAGATGTCCATGGGCGCCGGTAGGCACTTCGGTGCCTGCTGCCTGCTCGTTTGTCCCTTTGTAACATAAAAAAAATCATTATTTAAGTAATATTCTTATATGTTGAGCGACATAATACTCGAAGTATTATGTCACTCAACTGTAACTTTAACTCTAAAAAAACAAAGGATGAATTATCACTTTTTTATATTCCATTTAAATATCGGAGACAGTTTCCAGCTTAAGTACTCCTTTGAATTGCAATTCCCATTTTAACAATTTCTTTTAATGAATAAGGAGGGAATTGGCAAAGGAAACGTAAAAAAAAGAACAACCCACCGCAAGTGTTAAGCAGAGCTTTCCTCGAACCGGCTCTTTGATGTTGCTCTTTATAGCGCGAATCGCAAACTGTTTATGTTTCATTTTATAGAAATTTATGTGGCACTGAGGAGTTACGTAGATAAATGTCAAAGCTGAAGTCGGTTATAATACACGCTTGACCGATCACTGTGCACTGATGAAAGGAGCATCTGAATGGTTGGATACCTACGTCATAACTTCTTGGTTGTTTATATAAAAAAGGTTTGCAAAGTTATAAGACACTAACTTTGGTCGCGACTTGGTCCGCGTTAAAGTAGGTAAAAAGAATATAGATTATATTTTAGCGTGATGATATAAAGCCTATAGCCTTTCTCGATAAATGTGCTATCTAAGACTGAAAGAATTTTTGAAATCGGACCAGTAGTTCCTGATATTAGCGCGTCCAAGTAAACAAACAAACTCTTCAGCTTTATAATATATTAGTATAGATAAAATTAAATCTTGTTCTACTTACTTAGCGTTATCCCGGTTAATTACCAGGATCCACTTAAATTGCAGAGGATATGGCTGTGGGGCGACTTAAGATCACTGACTGCAGTCTGACGTCATCCCCACATCTCAATCTCACTAATATCACTCAGTGACATTAATCGGAGTCCACTGTTTTACGTGCCTTCCAAAATACAGAAGAGGTTGGCAGTGTTAGAATGGGTCATCACATCTATCACCCAGCCGCGGTGAGAACTCCTTAACGCAGCAATCGACTCCAATGCCGATGAATGATTAAGCTACATGGTCTGGTCTTAACATTCATTGATATTCAAAAACAAATCTTAACACAAGCCAAAAAGTGTTATTTTGCGGTGATGAAAAGCGTCCACATGTTCGCATCGTACGGGTCGGATGTAGTCGGTTTGTAGTATTCTTTGCATTGATAGTCATACAAGTGTGTCCACTTATCGGCATTCTTCAGATTGCAAGAATCCACCCGTCGGCAATGCCGATGCCTGCGATGCGTGCCGATGACGTCATACGGAATGCAAATCTCTATAGAGTGGCGTCGCCAATCCGATCGCTACTGATACTGTAGACGCGTCCGTCGTGTGGATGAAGAATCCGTTTGATACGACGCATCCGATGCGTACGATGCGGATATATGGGCGCCTACCTTTAACAAGTGTTTATTTTAGATCTATAACTGAGACTTCATCAGTATTTTAAGAGATTACTTCCAGAAGAAAAGAATGAAGACAAACAAACTGCCTACAGTTAATTTAATATAAAATTTAAATA
The DNA here is from genome assembly GCA_024363005.1 of Charaxes varanes. Taxonomy (NCBI): domain Eukaryota; kingdom Metazoa; phylum Arthropoda; class Insecta; order Lepidoptera; family Nymphalidae; genus Charaxes; species Charaxes varanes. Next base: position 525,063 of record JANCMC010044589.1, on the reverse strand, counting down.
TTTTTAACACAATTTTAAAATTCATTTAGCGTTTTTACCTCGAGATTGCTGAAATTCAGCAAATTGAATAGACGCAATATTCATGTTGAATAGCGTTTAATGAATTGCTATTCTGTGAAGTGGGTCGTGGGTTCGGTTCGGTGGGAAGTCGCTTAATTGTGAACTGAAGCTGTGACCGCTAGGGCTGCACCAATTCTACGTTTATTGTTTCAATGATTACTCGGGGGAAATTTATCGAGTTCAACGGTCTGCAAAATTAAACTCTCTACCGTTGATACTCGTAGTAGTCCAACGTTTATCATTCAAGCGGTTTTTAGGGTTCCGTAGTGATAAGGCTGGCCCACGCGGTCAAAGTCGCCAGGTACTGCTAGTATATTATAAAGTCAGCCGATTTTTACAGTAGTCCATTAATTTACAGACTTCTCTATTGTTAATATTCAGGTTTTGTACATTAATCTTTGTACATAGGTAATTATGTGGTAATAATACTGTTTTAATATAATATCATCAGGTGGATGAAATCTAGATAAAATGTAATGAAATAGATAAGCTGCTAATAGATAAGATACTTGCGTCATCGGAATCGCCTTAGTTAATATTCACCCCGCAGACTTAGGTCGTAAAAAGTGCGCTTTTATAAACACTAAATGGATGTGTGGTATTGAATTATCCTACGTCTTTCTCCAGACCATTAACAAATGTAATATTCGTATTTTATTCCTCTATCTGTTACTAGCTGTGCCCGCTACTACATCCGCGTGTAGTTAAAAAAAGACTCAATTTTAAGCGTGATGCCCATAGCCTTCCTCGATAAATGGGCTATCTAACAGTGAAAGAATTGTTCAAATTTATATATTAGTATAAGATATAAGATAAAGTGGTCAAGAGCCTGTCATGGCACGCTTATATAGAAGGGTTCCGTATCGGGATACGCTATAAACGTTTTGGTAAATAATTCCAAGAGTTGTTGTCCAATTTCGCTCATAATAATTTTCCTAATGAGTTTATAGCAAGTCCTATTAACAAGTACGGGACAGATGGACGGACGGTCTGAGCGAAACTATAAGGGTACTTAGGGTTGGACTACGGAATCCTAAAAAGTGACTAAATTTTCTGCTTAAATTCGGTCTGACAGGATAAAGCCTGATTGCAAAAGTAAAGCCTCCAGAGCTCAACGCTTGCAGAGCGGTCTGAAATCAATAAAGCACTCGATTCGATTTCCCAGCACACTAAAATATAGGTCAGTGTTACCAGCTCTCTTTGCCTAGAATCAATTCCTATATACGGTTTTATTTATAACCAGCTGTAGCCCGCAACTTAGTACGCGTGAATTCAGTGATTTTGATAATAAAGCTACTGTTTGAATATAAAACAAGGCTAAAAGAATTAAAACCTATAATATGTTATTATTCTTAAATATTTAGTACGGCACCTAGTTCAATGATAACTGCAAACATAAACAGAGGTCGCCAACCTTTTGGCTAACAAGGGCCATATCGTTTAAAAAGCGATACACTCGGGCCACTTCGTTAAGAAATTAGATGTAGGCAAGCCACATTTGTAAAACAAGTCGGCTTCTAAACTCACGCGTATGTTATATAGGGTTTGCCGACTAGTTTCGAACCCGTCCGGGGTTCTTCGTCATGATCTCGCTACGAAGCGGTGCCGCGACGGGTACTACGCGACCAGCGCTCACAGAAGGAAGGACCTCGGACAGGTTCGAAACTAGTCGAGCAATCTCGATATAAGATACACGTGGGTTTAAAAGCCGTTTTATAATAAGTATGAATTCCACTCTCGAAAATAAGTATTTGGAAATAGGTGTCCAGTTATCTATTTATGTAGAAGACATTATGAACGATATTAAAAGCGCCAACTTTTAGTACATCACAGAACTTTGCACCTGCGTAATTTAATTATTGTCTATTTGTAAGAATTACGTTGCCATTTACAAAACAGTCGCGGGCCACAAGGTGGGGGCTCGCGGACCAAATGCGGCCCGCCATTCGTTGCCTACCGCTGCTGTAGAATTATTAATTAAAAAATATATCTGTATTATTAAAAAAGCATACTATCAATATTTCAAAATTAGAGGAAAATAATAACATGCTTTGTATATTGCAATCATGTGCGTCAATAGTTTTTAATTTTACGGTGCATATTGTTTGCATGTCAATGTAAGCAATTGTAGTTATAACTCCTGACGCAAATGTACGTACTAAGATATACAAGATAATCGCATTGATAACAATTGTTTATACCTTTTTTTAGATAGCCCATTTATCGATGATGGCTATATATATATATACGGTCTCTATATCAAAATGGATTGGGTTAGAGAAATCCGGGTCGACCCGTTGCACGATGGGTTGATGACATCAGAAGAGTGCCGGGAAATGGCTGGGTGGGGATTGCAAGAGATAGGGGAGAATGGCCGAAGCCAAGGGAGGTCTATGTCCAGCGGTAGGCAATTAAAGGCTAATAGATAGATAGAACCTTTAAATGGAAGTACCATGTTTAACAAACGACAACAACAGAATATATCTTTTAAACAGTCCACCTTCGTGTTTTCCTTTTCCATGCATTAGACCGTTTCCGTAAAAAAAGTTTTCGCCGACAAACGCAACCAGGTTTTTACTGGCCATCCATCTTATAAATCAGTACCTTGCGTGTGAACTCACTTAAGGTGCAGTTACAAGGGAACAATTTTTGGTCATAATGGCCCGTCGAAAAAAGCTGTAACAGTCTAAGATCCAGCAACAAGATAATTTAGTTCATATGTTTTTAAGAGATATAGTATCAAATTAAAGCATACTTTTATTATGTTTGACATGTCTAGACATTCTGTCTGTCTGTATATGTATGTGTGCGTGTGTCTGTGCCATCATAGCTCCTGAAGGGATGAATCGATTTAAGATAATTTATTTTTTGTTTTAAAGGTACTTACTTATGTGCGAGTGTTCTTAGACACGTTTGATAAAAATTGGTTGAGGTGCTTATTTACAGAATTCAACGAACATACCCGAGTGGATTATCGACATTTTTTTTAATTTTGAATTTAATGTTATATCTCTTTACGATGATATAGATCCCCATTTTTAAAGGGGCCGAATATTGCCAAAATTAGGCCACTTAAACTTACCTATCCACTTTCATTGCCCCCTATAACAGCCCCTTTATATGTAAAACCCGCGATTGTGAGTTATCAACCCTTTGAGTGTCAGTATCAAATGTTAAAATCTAACCAGAGGTAACTTATTTCCTAAACAAGGGTCGTTTAATGTGAAAGGTTTTGGATACGACGCCGAATTTGGATTAAATTTTTAAATATACGCGTTTTATTTTCATTTTAATACGTGGCTTTTAAAAATAAATTTATTTATAATACGATTGTTTTTTTCTTCTATCTTTGTTAGGCCTTATTAGCTATCTCTTCTTCGTATGAAACGCTTATAGATACAAAACATACGACCTTTGTTACAAGGGTCATATAATCCCGGGTCTAAGGGCTGAGTTAATATATAACAGAAGCTGGTGTGGGCGTAGATATATGTGTTTAGTAGATTATGTATTAATTTTGATATATTGTTACAACCTACAAATACCTACGCTCTTTTGAGTGTAATCCTTTACTTACAATTCAACATTATTCCATTTATTAACTACTACCAGTGCCCGCGACTTCATCCGCATAAAATTAGGTGAAAACATTTAGCTTGATGATATATATCCTATAGCCTTCCTCAATAAATTGGCTATCTAATACTGAAAGAATTTTTCAAATCGAACCAGTAGTTCTTGAGATAAGCGCGTTCAAGCAAACTAACAAACTCAACAGCTTCATATATTAAGTATTGATACAATAAAGATAAATTACTTTAACTTTATTTATTTATATCATAATTAAACTTAGGAAAACAAATAGATGTGTAACTTTTAAACATTAGTACCGCTTTCAAAGAACGACACACGACATCTCACAATGCCAATATCTTTAAATTTTTAGCGGTCATCGCCTCAATTGGCAAATGGTCAAGCAATCAGGCCTTAGCTGTCAATGACTAAATCATATTAAAGAGTTTCCAACAGGATCCTATTTAGGGTTCCACAGTCATACGAGGAACCCTTATGTCCGTCCTTCCGTCCGCCCGCAAGGTGGTCCTAAACTATTATATTTAGAGACTTGAACTTTTCTATGTCGATAGGAATTATACAAATATAGATTTTATAACTGTGTCACGGCGGAAGTAGAAAGCGATGAGTTATGCGACCCTTTTGGAAAAGGTTGCAAGCTCGATTGCGGCCAACACGTTAATAATAACTCGCACGCGCACGCACGCATTGCTAATTTCCACCGCGCGCACGCAGGTAAACGCGGCCTCCAAACGTCCGTATCGCAAAACTGTACACCTTTCATGTCTCCTAACGCAGGAGCTCTGTTGGAACAATAAAATAATACCTATTCCCAAGATTACACTATATGGCTCAAACTTAGTATGGACCGTTCCAATCCCTTTTGGCTATTTTCGCGCCCGCTACTTACCAGCCGATAGAATAGGAGTATATATATAATAATGTTACACATCGTGGGAGTAGGTATCGTACATCTAAATTTGCTGCAAAGTTATGAAGTTGGGAAAAAATTATGAGTGTTTCTGCTACGCGATTCTTAGCTTCTAACGCTTCGCTTACCGTGATTTCTGTATTCCAAAGGGATTTACACTAAAACTTGTGATGCGGAGGTTTTCATACATTAATGTGGTCGATGTTTGCATACATTGTTTTGTCCATTAAATAAAGTACTGATTATTATTGGTAAAAGACTACATTATCACGTTACACCATTATAATTGTTAACATGCGATTTTCTGTTCGAATTATTATAGGCAATACTTAATATCATTCTGAATAGCGGGTACAACCAACATATCGACGTTCATATGGATAACAGTAATTTAGTGACAAAACAGTGTTCTATAGCACTGCTTAGGCATCGCTGACAACTTTATTTTATTTTCAATATGATTTGCATCATCATGAATGTAGTAAATCATCACTTAATCGTTCATCACGCACGTCTGAAATCATTTAAAATAAAAATGTATTAGTACGTTTTATTTAGAAGGAATTAGTTTTCATTACTATGTGCACCTACTTTAATCTTGTCCAGCCTAATTTTATGATCTACTTAATTTTTCTAATTCGTTAAAATATTTAAAAGACTCTCGTTACTGTCACTTGTAGCTACATTGAGGAATTAAACTTTAGATTTAGAAAATGAACTGCTTCGTTTTAGCTTCTTCGATGTTGTTGAAAGAAGTTTTGCTTCCGCGCTTTTCAAATGTACATGTTTGATTTCACACCAACAGAACATAACGGCGACGACGTGGAGTATGCCATGATCGTTGTAGACGAAAACAACTCCACCATCAATGAGCTCGACTCTCCCTCCATAAAGGTAAGACTTGAAGCCACTTGCAAACAAACGCATCTGTAGATTATACCGTAACAGTCTAATTCAATATGGCATGTATAATCTTTCTTAGATTGACCCCATTCCCTAAGAAAGTCCATTTAGATCGTATGATTTTGTTACCAGAAACATGGAAGAATAATGTGATTTAAATTTACGACTTTTGTTGTAGCTTTGATTATAAATGTTTGAAAAAGTGTAAGCATAAGGTCGCAGTTTTAAATTCCCGCGTTCTTTGCAAAAATAATAATTAAAAAGGGATTGTAACTAACTCTTCATCCAGACACATATCGTCATTTATTCTTGTGTATTCGGAGGTCTTCTTCCACTGATCTTACTTGGTCATTATAGAAACAAATATAAAGAAGAATAGTAAACTTCATTTTAACTCTTTAAATCTGCTTTAAGTAGTATTATAAGTTATATTATTTACGGCATCCTTATGTTTATAACTTAAGAATTTATTACGATACAGGATAATCTTTTTTTAAGAGTTTGTAAGCATGTTTTTTTTCAATTTATGTATAAGGTAGTATAGCAACCGAGATGTTCTTTACTAGTTAGCGTTAGACGTAACCCCCCTCCCCCCGCGCTGTCGCATGCATCCTCAACATCAATACATTAAAGAATATCATTAACTCTGTTTGTCAAAATTTTCTTTTGCTACATACATTGCCATACGTTGGTTTGCGTTGTCGTTGGTGATTTAATGTGGTGTTAAATTTTACAATGGACGCTTCATACATTCGTTCTTATTTTGCCGTCGCGTTTAATTGATAAAGGATGGGATGGAAGAGAGCGTGGCTAAGATTGAGACGACGACCGACGAAGTGAAACCCAATTCCGGCGAAAAGGCCAAGGCGGCGGAACTGGTCGTAACGCCGAGCTCTGAGAGAGAGGAGCCGCTGTACAAGTCGAGTCTCCGACTGAAAACCAAACAGAAGGTCAGTTGCGGGTTGGACTTGAACGAACTGTCCCTCTATTAGTTTACGATTTCTTCTCGGGCTGGTTATCTATCGGGTCTTTAGTGTTTGACTCTCTCTTTAGACTCCCTTCAACGGGTCTGTCTGTTTGATTTTTCGATGTTTATAGCTGGTTACTTCGGTAGCGATAGTGACATTATTAGATATCGAAGTAATTCGTTGTGTGATTTCTGTAGAAGTATTATTGTGAATATTGTAGTTTTAAGGTACATTGACTAGCATACGATTCGCTGCCGGGTCTACAAATTATCATGAACTACGACATTAATCAATTTTATTGTCCTTTTGTAAGCCACCCAGCGCAAGGTCCAAAACTTTGTCGGAGATAACGGTGTCGGTTGTGACCCTGGTTTGTAAACATTATAATACACACGTTGTATATGTGTGGACACCGCTCAATAGTTTATGGGAGCCTGGTAATACAATCGAAATACTACTTAAACCTTAATGTGAATATAAAACGTAACAGTGACTTAAAGTCATATCATATTTATTTTTATGGTTAGTATTACAAGTTTCCCAACTCATATAACTGTCACTATATAAAAAAAACACAGGCTTGTCAAAAAACAATAAAACATAGAGACACATACTCACAATGAGCCACCAAGCTAAACTCACTCGAGTTATGAAATATTATTTTGTAAATATTAATTATATTCACTAAGTATCACAGCACTACGCATTACTCACTTAGAACTACTGTATTTGTTATAAACAAACATCACAACTATGAAGTGTGATTGCTATTTGAAATATCACAAGCGTCTCCAAAACATTTCTTACTTTTAATGAAACAAAAACCAATCCGGTTATAATCACAAATTTTACATAACTGTGTACATAAAACAATTCTTATGCTTTTATTTGATTTATATGATTTAACATAATATGTATTCGCATCTGGATAATTTTCCAATAAATTCGAAACTTGTTGTCTTTTCAAAATTGTTAAAAACCTTATGTTGTGTCAGGAATTATTGGGCTGAGGTTGACTTATATTATCCACAAATACTTTACTATTAAAATTTTGCAAAACCTATGCAATAATAAATATTCTATCAATAACTTAGAGATGTCTTAGAAAACCGTTGGAATTGTCGGTTGCATATTCCTATCTATATGTTTTCATAGTTAAGCTTTGCTTGCTCTTCCATCTTTACTTAGATTGCATGTATCACTTTTGCTATATTTCGTTTTTTATTACTAGAAGTATTTTTTATTAATACATTTAATAATATTGACTTTACATTGTGATTTTTGGTGATAAATGTTGTGCAAAGTTTCCTTCAAGTGTTTTTAAACGCAGGTAAATTAATCAGTTAATTGTTCACAATACAAGGTCAAACGAGTTTAGCTAAAATTCCTATTATAAAACTGCTAGAACAAACAATAATAATAAGATTTTTATTGAAACAAGTTAACATCACAATTAATTTTTTAAAACGATCCGTTAGGGGATCTTTTTTTTTAAATCTGCACAGGAAGAGGCTACTACTTTTACAATAAAATGATTGCTTAATACTAGCTAATTTAAATATACAGTCCAAAAGTGCATCCATATTGCTTAAAATATAGTAGAATAGCACAATTAGGGTTATTCAACAATGCACGTCAAATAATAATAGATTTAGAGGGAAACACAGGCTCTAATTCAACCTAAATTAGTTAAACGTCTGTTAATAACACTGTTGCTCTTGAAAAGCACTGTTACTTAAGTGATTATTTAATTATATGACTTTTTTATCAAATTGTTAAAAATACCAAATACTATAATAGTTATTTTTTGAATAGAGTATAAATTTTGTGGCAAAACTTTTACATATTTATTTATTTTAGACAAATATTAGCTTGAATATTTGATACGTTTTGTGTAGAATGTCAAACTTAAATACTGAAATCATTCGACGGGATCAACTTCCCGATACAAGTTTGTATCGTCCGGAGTCGAAATTAATCGATGTTAATATGAATAATCTTCCGTTTAATTTCACTGAAAGTGCAGGTAAATACTTTGAACTAATGATTTTGAACGTGTACGTATTACTAGAGTGTGGACTCCATTGAGGACGCGGGTTCTTTCCATCTCAACTCCACCGAGACCACCAACAACGACCCAGAGACATCCAGCGAGATTGCCCTCGACGACAACAAACAACCTGTAAGTTTTTTTTTTATTTTATATAATATTCGAGTCGTTCGAGCCAGGCCGAGCTGAACGTGGACTCGCAAAGGTGGGCCAATATCGCGACTTCCTGGATGCCCACCAATGGCCTTCGACGACCCGGCAAGCCGAGGAAAAGGTGGCGCGATGATTTGGATGGCTTTGCGGGGTAGATGTGGATGAGATTGGTCCAAGAAAGAGAAAAGGGGTAGGTTTTTGCCCATGTGTGGGACACAATAGGCTAATTTAAAAAATATATAATGTTAGCAAAAATATCTATATTGTTATTATATCATAATCTACCCTACTCTATAAATGCACTCAATTGTATCGTGTAACGGGGCCCGCAAGGTGGATGCTTGGGTCCTATCATGTCAAGCTTGGAGCCTAATCTAGCAGGTTCATCTACCTGCTCATTGCCATGCTTACCTGAATGTCGTCACTAAACTTTTAATCCTATATTTTAATTTTGATAAACCGTGGCGCTACGATCGCTATTCTTTTAATGTTCAAACAAGGTTGTCAGCCAGGTCCGTTTGTAATAACATATTAACCTATTTTTAGGTGAGCAATGACGAGTCATGGACAGATGTAAATTTGAACGAGGATGGAGAAAGAGGACCCGCTACCATCACCGGACGGAACAGGGATCACGAAGGCAACGTACATGATGGTAATATTCTTACTGTACCACTAGACTGCGTAACACGATACTGAAGCTCAGTCAGCCTTGATTGACTTACGAGCAGTATACTTAAGTAAAATGATACAGTTTATTTTTAGGAACTTATTACATAATTGATGAAATTGAAAAATAAATCAACAAAACCATATTATCATATATAGTTACTGGTGATATTGATCAAGATTCTAAAATTTTAGTCATAATTTGACGTAAGCCAACATAATTAGTTCCAAGAATAAAGAAATAATGGATAAATAAAAAAGGGAACTCAGTAGAAATAGTGTTTACATGAAAATGTGTTTACATAATTGTTTTATTTTTACAGATATGGACAAACAGATTCACATGCGCAGTACGGAACACCACCATCTCGCGCAGAGACATCAAAATAGAAGTTTGCAAACGGCGCAGAGACATTTACATCCTGTAAGTTATTATAGATATAACGGGGCAAGGCGAAATATGAAATCGAAGGAATTTTTTAATAAGTTTACTAAAATTGTATTGATTTTACCATGTTTAACCCCTTCCCTTTTCCTCGTCACAGATTCTCACATTTTTGGACATCCCCTCCCCCTTGGTGTGACATGATCAAGAAAACGGCTGTTTCTTTTAGTCATTTCATGTAGTCTTCATAAATGATAAAAAAAATCTAATTTTGATATATGACGTCACAAAGTTATCCCCCTTCCCGCGCCTTAGTCGCACAATGGCACAATTTGGTGTTACCCTGCCCCCTCTAACGTGTGACGTCCGATGGATGCCCCCTAGAGCGTAATCGCAATTGAAGCTATGGCAATGTTAAGGACAACGAGACGCTGGCCGGCCTGAGCATGAACGCGTCGCTGTCGGCCGACGGCGCGTCGCGCGAGGCGTCGCTGACGCACAAGCTGCAGACGGCGCTGGGCCCCGTGTGCCCGCTGCTGCGCGAGATCATGCTGGACTTCGCGCCCTTCCTGTCCAAGACGCTGGTGGGCAGCCACGGCCAGGAGCTGCTCGTGGAGGGTGAGAGGCCGCCCTTGCGCGAAATATTACTTTTACCGCTACGACTACTTCCAGTTGCACTGTTTCTTTTCTCGATGAGATGATATTGGAATGGCGACCACGTACCGGTAATAATATTATAAACATAATCATAGTCTTGATTTACTTTAGTTTTTTGGCTTCTCTAAAAGAAATCATATAATTAACTTGTTGCAGGAAGCACAGAAAAGTTGGCCACAATTGTTGTAGGTATAGGTGTAGGAACGCTTAGGTTGATTCTTTTTGAGAAGACGCTTCGAATCAAGCTCTTGGAGTCGATGAGATTCAAAGGATTCGACTGAGGTCTTTACAGTCTTAAACCAGAGCGATCCTTATTTTGCTAGATTTTCCCAGTTCTCATGACGTATGTTGCATGCATTTAAGTATCGCTTTACAACGTCTTTATAGCGTAAAAGTTGTCCTCCCGGCTCACGCTTCCCATCCGTCAATTGCGAGTAAAACACTGATTTAGGAAGTCTTAAGTTGTTCATGCCTACAAGGTGCCCACACCATCTTAACTGGCCCTTAATAAGCGTGGACTCTATTCCACTGATGTTGGATTTCCGTAAAATTTCGGTGTTTGATACGCGGTCCTGCCATTTTATGTCAATGTAGATCGTAGACATTTAAGGTGGAAATTGTCAAGGCGCTTTATATCAGCTTTGTATGGGCACCACGTCTCGGTTGCACGCAGCAGAATAGGCAGTATGATAGCTCTATATACATCAATCTTGGTTTGAGGTCGTGTGATCCCCATACTCTTTTGTGGAGTTTACCGAAATATGCTGTCGCTCTTGCTATTCTTGCCGATATTTCGGACTCTAAGCGATTGTCGTGACGTACAAGGGATCCAAGATACTGAAATTTTGGGACTTCCTCAAGTAATTCACCATTTAAAGATATCTGGTGTCTCTCCGCGTATAGCTTGCTTGAGGATTTTGGTCTTCGATACGGATATAAGGAGACCGAATTTTTGGCAAGATTCCCTTAGTCAGTCAAGGTCAAGTTTGCAAGCTGTCAAGACAGTGAGCCATTAAGCAAACGTCATCTGCGTAAAGGATATCAACGATAGGAATGTTTTGTATTGATCCTTTGGCCTTAAATCGCGATATGTCGAAGATGCTTTTATCGGTTCTAACATCTAAGTATATTTGACCCATGCAGTTGCTGTAAGATGTCTTCAAAATATATAGCAAAGAGGGTTGGTGCCATCACGCAGCCCTGCTTAACACCATTGGACACTGCCAAACTATCAGTAAGCTGATTCTCGTGTTGAACTCTTGCCGTCACGTCATCATGGAATTGGCGTATGATAGTTAAAAGTTTGTCAGGACAGCCAGCCTTAGCAAGAACAATCCAGAGAGCAGATCTTGGGATACGATCAAAAGCCTTTTCTACATCTACGAAACACAAGTTAAGCGGACGGCATTGCTCTAGGCATTTTTCCTGTATTTGCTTAACAACAAAAATTGCGTCGCCCGTACCCCTATTTGGGCGAAAACCACATTGACTCTCTGGCAGAATACGTTCAGCCAATTCTTGTAGGCGGTGATTTATAATATGGCCAAGAGCTTTGCCGGCAGCTCTCAGCAGAGCAATGCCCCTATAGGACCCACAATCTGATATGTCACCCTTACCTTTGTATAATTTGCAGATAGTGGCGTTTTAAGTTTTACGAGCTCAGAGTTTTTGTTGGACATGTGGGCCCCCGTACTTAAATAGTTCGGCGGGTAGACCATCAGAGCCCGCAGCCTTCCATCAAACTAATCTTGGTTTTTCTTTTCCGGTTTTCCGACTAACCGTTGAGCGACACTATAAAGTGATTGTGATAGGTTCAGCCAATATTCATCAACGGAAACAAATTTTCAAAAGATAGCGTGCTAAATTCGTCATCAAAACGTTTTTGGATATTTTCTGAGTGTATGATCTTAGAAAAAGCAAGCCTAGTTGGAAGTTTGTGCTTTGCCCGGCGTGGTGGTTTATAGGAGAGACGAAGTTTGGTTCCAATTAGCCTGTGATCTGTCCATCCTTCAGCACCCTGCATTGCTCCGGTGATAAGCGCATCTTTTAAGTCAGCGGTGCGTACGATAACATAATCTATAAGGTGCATCATACAGTTGCCCTTGGGCCTCGGTAGTCACTTAGGTGAACCGCCTGCCCGGTTGCCCCTTGTCTTATTTTTTTTTTAAACTAAGAATTTTCGCGAATTAATATATATTTTTTTTAATTAATCTGTAATGGACCCACTGCTGGGCAAAGGCCTCACCCCCTCCTAGACTACTTTCCTCTAACATGAGCTATTTTTTTCTTTTAAATGTTAACGAAAATCGTTTATAGAGAAAAAGAAAGACATATTTGTTAAAATGACAAGTATGTTAAATTTGCCACGTAAACATTTATGAAATTATAATAATATAAATAAATATATACAGGACTTTGTTCCTAAGGTAGACAACTTAATGCCTGTGTCATAGGTAACAGCCGCCTGTTATACACAAATAATTATTTTTTTTAGAAATATATAATTACATACATATGGATAATACACCCAGACTCGAGGTGAGAATCGAACCCACGTCCTCCGGACCAGAAGGCAGGGTCACTGCCAACTGCGCTAACGGGCCAGTCAAATAAACATCTGTCTTAAAAACATCTGTTGTTATATTTTTCAGTGTCACAACATTGCTCGTCCTGAATTCAGTCTCAGTTCCGTGGTGGATATTAATATTGGCTCTGTTGATTGGATTAGTGATTGTACTGCTTCTGGCGTTACTATTATACAAGGTATGCAGTTTTTAGTGTTCCGTACTCCTACAAGGAACCCTTTTAGTTTTACTTTAACCATCCGTTTGTCCGCCCGCAATGTGGACCCAAGGATTTCCAAATTATTACAGGTAGAGATTTGAAATTGTGCATGTTGATAGAACGTGCTTACAACTGAATAGAAAAATTATTGCAAACGAAATCGGATAACACCTTTTGAAGTTATTAAAAAGAATGTTTTTCGCGTATCAGATTCTCGAGAGATTTGGCTTCACTCTGTATCTTTTACCGCATGTATCACGGGGAGTGTACCGAGGAATTGTTCGAACTAGTACCGGCAGCTGTAGGCCACGACATGGCATCTCGCCAGAACTTGAAATTTTACCTAGCTCTTGCCGCGACCGGGTGATGGATGGGTGATCCATTATGTCACTGGTTTTCAAATATACGAACTTGTCTGTGTTTCGGAAGGCACGTATAACAGTGGGTACCGATTAATGTCCCTGAGTGATATTAGTCGTGAGATTGCAAAGATTGTGGGGGTTTTGGAGATGACGTCAGATGGTAGTTCGTCATCTTAACTCGCCCCAGAGCCACATTACTAGACCGTCATAACGCTAGGTGGAAGGAGACAAAATTTACTTTTGTTTGTCGCAGTTGGTAGTGGCCCTGTCTTTCACTCCGGGGTTGCGGGTTTGCTTCCCACCTTGAGTCTGAGCGCATAAATATATAGACGACCGTTGTGTTTCGTTGTGTAATTTTTTAAAAATAACTAAAGCGATTTCAATGTGATTTTTAGATAAATGATTAGTTTTCTATACCTATTTCAAAATGTCATAAGTGAGTTTTAAATAGGCGTTTACTTATTCAATACTTATTTTTTTTTTATAATTTGTCTATAATTACAGAAGATAGACAGTAGTTGTCTATACTCTATACTAACATATAAAGCTGAAGAGTTTGTTTGTTTACTTGAATGCGCTAATCTCAGGAACTACTGGTCCGATTTTACTTTAAATAGCCCATTTTTCGAGGAAGGCTAAAATTTTTCAGCTAATATAACGTGGATGAAGTCGCTATAACAACTAGTCATATATATAATAAAAATAATCTGTAATTGCTTTATGATAGTTTCTGAAACTTTAAGAAAGTCTAAACGTCTGTCTAACAGTAGAAATGTACATATATAAGCTGAAAAAATCTAAAATAAGACGGTCGCAAGCAGTGCTGTGCTGTAATTATGATATTTATGCTGTAACATTCGGGTTACAGCATTGCTCAAAATCCCAAATATAATTTTTCAATGGCGTAATAAATGCGTGTATTAATAACGTGTCGTATAGGAAGCTATTATTATTTGTTCGACGTGCTGAGTTGGAGGCATTGACGAGACGCAGCGTATTGTCTCGGATAATGAGCCCGGGCGAGCGGACAGCCACAGCGGAAGATGAAAATTAAACTCCTGGGCCCGCAGCGTGTGTTTATTATTCCATTCCCGATCGCTGCACAACTGCGCATGCAGTGCGCAATACCACAGACTCATTGGAACTTCATCGACAATTCTTTTGCGTCGTATTCTTTTTACTTATAAAGAGAGATGTGAGAACTAAAAATAACTTTGAATGATGAATGTGACTTTGAATGATCATAATTATGATGTTTTGCTTTTTACGTCAGTTAAGATAAGCATCTTCTGTGTAGCTTCTCTTTAGTTTTCCAGAAATTCTCCTTCAAAGACACTCCTTTGGCAGCACGTTTGGTAAGCGGATTGGTAATGCTAAATTTTAAAGATATTCTCTTATTCACTAGAAGTCACCCAGAAGATAAGTAAATAAGAGTAGCAATTTTCTGAGCCAAGGTACTAGAAGATTAAAGTAGTTAAAAAAGAGCCACAAAACCGCATCTTAAGATATCTTAAGATTATAGATCGAATATAGTTGTATACTATATTTGATCTATAATATTATAGATTAAATATAGTATACAACTGTTGAAAATTATACAAGTATTTGGTTGTAATAATTATCTCAAGAACGTAAGCGAATAATCCCGAGTATATTTTACACATTTCTTAATGAGACAGAAGTAGTGGTTATCCACTACTTCTATCACATCCACTACTTCTATCTCATTGCCGTCATAGCAATTATCAATAGGAATTTATAAAGGTGTAATCAAAGATGGTAGCACTGCTATCGGCATATGTCACTAATGCCACCATGGCCACCGCCCAAAAACATTCGTATTATGTCATGATTATTATGGTGGCAATATTGATAGACATCTAATACCGGAGTCTGGCATAGCTCAGTGTTTGTACATTTTTGTCCTTGAAGACTACAAAGTTCTACAAAACTTTGCACATTTACACAAAGTCCTCGATCACACTATATGATCACTCAAATGAAGCTATTTCTGGCTCCGGCACAGGACGGATTACAATGACCCTTTTACTGCAGATAAGTCAATACATCTACTTGTATTATTTAAATTCTAACAAAGAATACATACAGGGTCCGTCCAGACTCAGCTTACAGATTTTGAATCTTAAGGTAAAAATATACACCCCCATTTATTGAGAGGTTTGTTTTCCATTTTGTAACTCATTCCGGTAGAAATTTAGTCCACGGGGCATTGCTAAGATTTCAATTTCCTTTCCGGAATTACTTGCTCTAATCGAACACGCGTCACGGGACCTGGGTGGGGAGGGAGTTGCCGCAAATTACTCCCCTTTGCGTACGAATGTTTAAAATGTATCATTTTGAAACGTTCTTAGTGTACAAGTAAATATTTAATACAGCGTCATGTATTGGATTGTGGTTTTACGATCGAGTATTGTATATTATACTGTGAGTGTTTCTTTGCAAGAACCTTCATAGTTTGGCATTCAGACTGACCGAAACTGACTTTTTGACATGTAATGGACACAGGTAATAGAGTCGAGATAAGTGTATGTATGGTGAAGTGGTGGCTGGTGCAACAAATGTAGAGACGATTAAAAACTTATTAGCGTTGTAAATATTAATTCGATGACATGGGAAACTTACACTCTTATTACTTTTCTTTTTTTCTTCAAATTTAATACAGCCGTGATGATATAGCGCCAATGATATAGCTATTAAAATCATTGTGTTCTGAACGAGGAGAGTTTGAATTATTTTTCTAAGCAACAAGAGTATTTAATAAAAACTAGAGATTGCGTACAACGAAATACATTGTTATATTCCGCCTTTGTATCAACCGAATTTGCTCGAATTTGATTATACCCGATTGGAAGATTAAATGTTTTTCAAAAACACAAGCCATGGGCCTTGGTCGTCACTTAGATGAATCGCCTGCTAGTTTGTTCCTTGTTAAATAACAAGGGTAACATGTATAATTATCGGGACAGGTACTAGGAGATCATGAACATAGCTTAATGCAAAAATCACACCTGTTGCGGTAGAATTCTTAACAATACAACATATAACTCGCGTAGTATTGGATTCTTGCTGGTAAGTAGAATTGCCATAGCTGTTTGGGGCAGGTATCCAACATAAGAAACTATAACCTAAGATAACTGCTTATCATTTGGACAAGCGAATGCTAGCTTGCCAAGTTGTTTAAGCAAAAGAAAAAGTGTGTTTTCCTCGTGGAATCAATGTAATGCAATCAAAATTCTTTAACAAAATTCCAGGTGCCACATTAAATCTATCAGTTAAATTTAAAAGTGCTTGGAATTGAGATGCTCCAGTTCTATACTTTATAGTTAATATACAAAAATGTAATTTTAACTCAGATTTGTAAGAACTGTTTTTAAAAGAGAGGCCAACGAGTTTTTTGCTTATTCTTCTCGTGGCTCGACTCTTACGAATCAGTGGTAGCTTTTAAAATATTTGACGATTCAAAAGAGCTTGTGAAAGTCTACTTGAATAAAATATCATTTGAATTTGAACAGTGTGGAAAAGCTAGTCTCAACTAATATTATTAAGAGGAAAGATTGTTTGTTTGTTTCTTTGCATAGAACAGGCTCTGAAACTACTGGACCGATTAGAAAAATTCTTTCACCTTTAGCATCCTACATTATTTCTGATGAACATAGGCGATAAAATATTTTCAAAAAAGTTAGGGATCCGTATGAAAACCTCGATAATATAAAAACCAGTGGGCCGGGACGGGCTGCTAATAGAGACGCTAGAAAAAACCAAAATATGGCGCAATTACCGTCAATGATTTATTCTTAAGTCCTTCTACTAACTAAACAACTTGATTTAAGATCGACTGCGTAAACAAAGCTTTGTTTACAAAGGAAACGGAAAATAAAATATAGCCGAGCTGTTTTGTCAACTTCAAAGGGAAGTCAATTGTCCCAGATTATAATTCTGGTTCGGGTTTGGTTGTGAAAACATTTATGAGAGACCAATTGGCACGGATCTAAAGGACATTGCCCAGTATCGGAACCAATTTTTTTTTTTTTGTAAAAGAACATCAAGTTTATTCTTTTACAAAAAAAAAAATGTAAAAGAATATACTTGATATTTAGTTATCTAGGCTTATTAGAGCCGATTCGATCCGGTAAATTTTCGGCAGCCCAGACGTATTAAATGGATTGTGTTGTACAATTCTATGTCAACCCAAATTAAAATTCAAATTTTGTGGTAACGTGATGATGAATTTTAATAATGCGTAAACCTATTTGACATTATGGAAAACAGTTTTAGGCAATTTAAATTAAGTACGAAAAAAAGTTTTTTTTATATGCAAGGATAACAAGTACATAAGTCATTTCAATATACCTTTAGACTGTTTATTCGTACTTACGGGCGTACGGGGAGGTAGTGGCCTCATCAGTGGTCGGCATTTGAGTCGATTGTTAAGTTAATTAGCTCATGCTGCAACGGTACGATAGATGGGTGACCAATTCTAACACTGGTTCATATTTGGTATCCGACCTTCTCTCTGTTTACCCCCCTAGCAAAGGGGGGTCGGCTCGAGGGGGCCTTCAGCCCCCCTGCGTTCGACAAGTTCCTCGCGCGTAGGTCCCTAGCCGGGTAGAGACCCTCTGTCACCCCAACATCCTCCCTCCCGGTGATGCTGTCGAGGCCAATCCAAAATATTAAAAATCAATTAAACGAAACGAACATAAAATATAAATTTAAAAAATATTTTTTAACAAAATTAGTTTCATGAGTATCGAATTGCTATTGAAATGTCACAATACCCTTTTGTGTCGGTGATGTCGATTTCACATCCCAGTTCCGTCAGACACATCTCACGTTTCTCGAAAGTGCATTGTCATATTCGGAATATCAAATTATTTTCGTTTGCTGAATTATGCGTTAGTTAGTTTGTGGTCTTAAACGCAGCTTTTTTAAAAAGAAAAATGACTGAAGAGTTACTATGAAGTTCCTATTCCCCGCGTATAGGATGTGCTAGATTTGCTTATACTTCCTTGTAAGACAGGATTAAAAAAAATATTGCTCTTGTTTATAGATACACGCAACTCTATATCTATCTAGGTACATATATTAATAGTTACTCACACTATCTATTACTTACATCATATTAAATCAACGTATGGGTCATCCATTATTTAAGTCTTACGAATTTTACTATGTTCTATTTTCCCTTGGTGTGACATTACATATTTTAAAATTGTATGCATATAATTAAAAGAAGAAAACAGTAGTGTTTTTTTTTTTTTTAAATGCTTTTAACTTTGATTACATTTTGGTAATACTTTTACCCCCTTTTTAACGTGTGATCACCCCTTAGTTCTAATTTCTAACTAGTGCTACCTTTTAAAAAATATTATTATGTGTATTTTTTATTATTATTTCTTTATTTAACATTCAATTGTGAGCAAATAGTATAGTAAAAACATAAATAATATAAAATCGCACCGTTGCAGTTCGCCAAATCGGCCCGTGTGTTTTCATCATAATTAGGCACGGTCATTTTGCCTTTGTCATTTGGTTCGCGGAAAAATGCAGTTTGAACAAAACGGATCTGTGTCAAAGTCCTGCGACAAGGCCCTTGCTCGTACGATAAGTGGCGCGGAACGGTGTTTTTTGTCACTTACATGTGTTTTTGTTGATGTATCACTGACTGGTATGTCAGCAAAGAAAAAAAAATGAAATTTATGCGTAAGGGTCGAGACACATTCTGATTTTAAAGACATCTTCAAATTTAATGTCTGTAAATAATAATTATTTAATATTCTAGCCTTTTATTTTGTTTATTTGCGATGTTGTAGGAATTATGTGGCTATGTTTATTAAAGATGGTTTATATTAAATGATTCCTAGTTTGAATAATTTCACCGTAAGAAAGCATTAATATAAGTTTTTTTTATATTTATCTCTATTACATTTGTCTAGGAAGTACCTTGTTACGCAAGAATTTAAAAAAAACTATCTATTTTTTAATTTCGTGTAAAAATAATTTTTGATTCTAAGCAATGGCTTAAGTGACTGACATTTGTAAAGATTTAAAAACATACAAGTAGAAAAGTGTTAAAACATCGCACTCATCACATAAGTTTCGAGAAGAATTCGAAGAGAAATGGTAAAATTAGGGAAAAAATGCCGTCTATAGCTAGTTTTTTTTTCTAAAAGAATAAGCTATATTAAAGCCCATTTGAGAGTCGGTTAAAATAATTTCCATCTTTGGCACCGCGGGAGTATCCCAAAGCCAAAACGTATGAAAAATCAAAAGCACGCCATGCAACCCGTGATAAATCGGCCGGGATTATTATTTTTGCCCATTTAAATTACGAATAGCCCGTTTTTTGCGCGGCCGACGTATTTGGCATCGTGCCGATTTCTGTGGGCGCTATACGATTTTATTTCGACCAGCCCACCGCACAGTGGGCTCGTAAATCAATTTTTGCATTAAGTAATTGAATTTATGGCCTGTTTATTGCAATGGGATATCGCTGTTTTAAGCGACCATTTGTTCGTTTTGTTTGTTTGATCTAGCTGTAATTGTTATACCCTTCAAGATATCTTCTTTCTTCATCTTTTAAGAGTGTCATCGTATATTCACCTTCACCTATCTGCACTAATACGTTTCTGTACCAATTGTGAAATATAGACCTAAGTTGTATTAGAAATAGTGATGTAATTAGATTGCAGAGGAAGTGACTGTGGGGCGAATTAAGATGACCGATTGCCATTTGACGTCATCCTCGGAATCCCCATAATCTCTGCAACCTCACGACTAATATCACTTATTGACATTAATCGGGTACCATGTTTTACGTGCCTTCCGAAACACGGAGGAGGTTGGATACCAAATATAAACTAGTGTTAGACTGGGTCACCCATCCATCACCCGGTCGCAGCAAGAGTTAACTTACCCTAGCGATCGACTCAAATGCCGACCACTGATTAGGCCACGACCTTCTCTACATATTGGCTTTCTAAATTCGAAATAAATTTAGCGAAAACATAAAATATGTTTTTTTAAGACTAACGTTCCGTCAATTGTTTTATTCATAATAATGGCATATTTTAAAATGAGAATGTCTTATGCCGGAGCCAGAATTAGCTTCTTTTGAATGATCCTGTAGTGTGGCCGGGGACTTTGTGCAACTGTACAAATTTTGTAGTAGTTTGTGGACTTCAAGGACAAAAATGTAACAAACACTTTGAGCTATGTCTGGCTCCGGCATTACAGAATCATCAGTGGTCATAAACAATTTCATCAAAGTCAATATTCGAAGTTAGGTTAAGGTTGGCCTTCAGCTAGTTACAGTATACAAGGTTGGCTATTTGCACATATTTTATTAAATCCCGAACGTATTCAGTGAACAAGCGAACAAATTTAATGAGGTACTGAACGATGAGATCCAAATTACACAAAATGTAGATTGAGTGGCGTTTAAATAGCGAAGGATTACGGCGCCATTTTGCGAAATTTCTAGATTGAGAGTTGAGTGGATAAACGACTCTATGAGTGTTGGGAACCCTTGAAAACGCCGCAATAATGAATATTTATAATGACTAGAATTGTTTGGCGATTTCTGTAGTGTCAAATTGGTATTTCTCACTCTTGAATCTAACTTACTCAGTCAATTTTGAGTCTCCTAGACTTATATCGTAGGGGACACGAGAGATAAATGTTCATGAATTGCAAATCTGTGTGTTTCTTTTTTTCAATATTTGCTTTTTTTATCTTTAAAGCTAAAATTAATTAAAACTTCTAAGGGGAATTAAAGGTTAACAGAAATTTCGCAAAATACCACACACTTGACATAATTGGTAGCTATCTTGAGAAATTGATAGCAAAGTTTTGGAGTATTTCTTTGTTACAAACTTACTCGTTTAGATAACGTCAAGAAGTCATTATGAACGAGGCAGTAATTTCAGGAATGAAGCAAATACACATCGAGTGGCGCGCAAACAGAGCAGAAGAGGGCCACTTTGCGAAATTTCGCAACGACAAGAGGATAATCGCTCCTGCGAAATGTATGAGGACTTTCGCAACACCGCAATACAATGCTATGAAATTTAATTCCGCGAATTGTTTGGAATTACTCTATATTTGTAAACTCCCCTTATTATACTGAAATTTATGTAGCCTGAAACAAAAGGGTTGAAATTTGCGATGGAAATATCTCTATTGTTTTTTTTTTAATTGAATACCTTTACGGAAAACAGAGAGAGACGAATGTCTTAGCATTCCATGGATTCACTGGTCCGTTGCGTTGCAGAGAAAGGAACCATAGCAGTGCCCGGGACTTGTGACCCAGGTGTAGGTTTAGGAGCGCGATCTTTATAGTAATCACTAACACTCACCTTCACTGCCAGTGTTCCCTCTTCTGCCTAGCCAAATCTGGTATGATCCTACTGGTTTAGATGTCCTTTCTAATAATGAACTTGTGATTGTTCTTGACAAGCCAAGGTCTTTTAGTAGGTTGTACAGGGATTTTGCTGGTATAACCCTTGCTCCTATCTCGACCGCGTATAAGCTAGTTTTATAACCGTTTTTTAGTGAGCTCATTGGTTAGGTCAAAGTACTTGTTCGTTTTTAACAGATGGTCTTTAGGGATGTTGGTCTCCCAGACGTACATCCTGAAATATTAATTTGGGTTGCCATACTCTTTTTTCTTTCCGAAAATAAGAGTTATTTTACGATATGGCTGACGATCTATTCCGATCGTCAGTTTTCGTTTTCCCAGACGTAGTCGCCACTCCAGAACCTTCAACCCCAGTGATTATCAGACCTTCGGGCTATGTGTCCTGCCTGTTGCCACTTCAACTTGGACATTTTGAGAGCGATGACGGTTCCCCCTCATATACTTGGTTTAATTATTTACTAGCGAACCCGGCAAACCCAACAGCTGTCCTGCCCGAATGGGTCACTTACTATTTACTACAGTCTATTATCCTGTAATATTGTCCCCGTTTCCATTTCTTTTCCCGTTCCCATTCCATTATGGTACACTATTTTGACGTTAATGGCTTAAACATGAAAGATAGAAAGGTGCTGTCGCTGGCTGTTTTGTAGAACTATTTAAAATAAACATTCCCTTCGCACACTATATACGTGTTACACTAACGGTTTTTGCAGCGCACGCCAGAATAGCTCGCAGACGGCAGAATTTTCTCCTACTTACTCGACATTTATCGTTATTTTTTGGACAATTCAGACAATATCTTTATAATTTATAGCCTATGCGCTATTCTGTTGTATAAACTATATTATTGTAAAGTTTTATTCAAATCCATTCAGTAGTTCTTACGTGAAAGACCGTGAAAAATACGTCCATACATACATGTGTACAAAAGTTTACGTTTATAATATTATTAGGTTTTATTATTACCTATTTATTTATGACACCCAAACATAATTTGTCATCACTTAAAACATACCGTGTCCCGTTTACTCACTCCAAACATACGTCTCGATTGAAATCTGTAAAATGTTCACGCCTAAAACAGTTTCCTCTTCTTTTCTTGTCATATTCTTACAAAAGTTTTGTCGAACATTAAAGTAATTTTAACTTTCGACAGTGCACTAAAGTACTTTAGCCTTCAGGCCTTCGAGCCTCGAGCGTTTAATGAAAAAGTTTGCGCTGTTAATTTTCACAATAAAACCTAAATTTTACAGTTTCCGCACTTTACTGGAAATGTTAATTCTGGTCCTACTACATAATTCAAATTGCAGTGTCAGTTTGTAACGTCGAAATAACATCACACACAATCTGTAAGTGCTTGAGGAGGTCGTGGCCTAATCAGTGGTCGGCATTTGAGTCGATCGCTAGGTTAAGTAGCTCTAGTTGCGACCAGGTGATAGATGGATGACCTATTCTAGCACTGGTTTATATTTGATATCCGACCTCCTCCGTGTTTCGGAAAGCACGTAAAACAGTAGGGTCTTATTTGGGGACGTCACCAAACCGTCACCAAGCGAGTTAGCTGTAATAAATTTTAATATAAACTGTTTGGAAACATAACCGACGACGTCGCCATGGCGTCTCGGTGAGGTAGGGCTTTAAGTTTTATTAATAAAGAATTGATAAGAATATTAATTTATGTTCTTGGAAATAAATTCCTTATTTACAAAAAAATATCTACGAATATTTAAATAAAATTATTTAGTAAAATTGAAAAAAAGTAATAAAAGCTAAATAACACACTCACACACATGTAATACATAGGGTTATTGAATTATTTTGTATGTAATATGTCCCTGAATTGTATTCTTATAATGTATAGATAATTGTGGGTAGTTGTTGATAAGAGTAATGTTAATAAATACAGTGATACACGGCTATACGGGGCAGTTGTGTTACAACTGTTGACTTGGTAACAACCTACGTACATTATGATCAGTTCGAGTGCGACGCGAGCATACATTGATTTGGTGAGTTATATTTATATGAATTATTTAAATAATAATTTAGAGCTTAGACCTCAGCAGCTCAACGGTATAAGGTATGGCCTCAAATCCGCGAGGTATCCGGTTCAAACCCCACCGCCGTTGGGGTATTGTCGCACCGGAAGCTAGAATGGAATGAATTGACTGAAAAAAAATTCTGGATAAACTAAGTTTGTCCAATAAAAGTATACCTAAAAATATCCTTTAAAAAAAGAAAATACAAAATGGTTTTTGGCGTTGGTTAAAAGACTCAATAAAAGGATATTTACGAAATTACAGCCATAGAATACACTTCTATTGCATTTTTAATGATATTAAATTTTTTTTTTTTATTTTTCTAATCTTGTAATGTTATAGTTTTCTTACTATAAGAGGCTTTTGATATAATATTGACTTAACTGTGGTTGCAGGCAACAGACAACGCTCGATGGGTCCTACACACAATTCTATTACTGAGTCCTCAGTTCGCACTTGGTGATGGACTACTCGAAATTGCCAAAAACACAATACAAGCACAAGTAGGTATTTTCATAATGGATTCTTATTTCGTATGCCGTACGATACTCTTTCTCTCTCTCTCTTGTGTCTACATTCGAAAAGAATGATAGATTTATATCTATCATTATTTTCGAAGCATTCCTCGCAGTGAATCATGTGAGGTTATCCTAACATGATTCACTGCGAGGAATGCTAATCTGATACAGTCAAATACTTTGCTCCATTGATACAAGTACATGCTTTGTCCAATTTATACAGTTAAATGCTTTGCTCCATAAATACTGTTAAATGCTTAATCTGAGTTATTTGATTACTTGATTCTATTTCTCGATAGTAACACTTAACTTTCGTTCTCAGGTGCTCAGTCAGTTTGGTATGGACACATATCGCGACCCACTTAGTAGCAATGTAGTGGGTTATCACTATTTATCTCTATTCCTGGTGGGAACGGCGCTTCTTATGCTGAACCTCGCTATTGAATATAGTTGTTTTGATTGGATTTTCGCACGGTGAGTTGGCGTGAACTACAATTAGAAAAGACAAAAATAAACAAACAAAGGGAGCATGAGGATACAAACTATGTTAAAAGACCATAGAAATAATCAAATGGTTGACCCAAAAGATAGAGCAAGTATACATATATTTACAACAATTTCATTTACACCTCCATTATGATCAAGAATCGTTAAATAACTTTCAATTTTGCTGAAATCGTTGTAATAATTATATAGTTTCCGCCTTTTTGTAATGCAGCCAGACATAGCTTCATTTGAATGATCATGTAGTGAGGCCGAGGACTTTGGGTAACTTCACAAAGCTTTGTAGAACTTTGTAGACTTCAAGGTCAAAATGTACAAACGCTTTGAGCTATGTTTGGCTCCGGTGTTACTAAGGTTAGACAGTGATTTATTACGATGACTTTCCCGTTTGATACAAACATCGAATAGGTTCATTGTATACTGACACTTATAGACATTGTAATTGTATGAAAAATAAATGAATAAAGATTATGGTTTTAGGTTCCTGGAAAGGGATAAATTAACGAATGACGATAGCACGGACGAAGTGGAGGAAGCGGCTGCTGAAGTTCTACGAGTGCGCGGCGCGCTGCAGCCGTTAAGACTGCGGACCATCGGAAACATCAACGCTGGTACGATATGGAAAATTTTCTTTAATATATTACAAGGGGCAAACGAGCAGCTGGTACTCACCTAAGTGACTATCGACGCCCATGGACAATTGCAACACCGGAGGGCTCGCAGATGCGTTGCCGGCTTTTGAGAAATGAATATGCCCTTTTCTTGATTTTAAATAGAAATAAATTCAAAAACGTTTAAATTTATTTTGTCATTCTTTTCGTGGTTATGTAAATTATGTTTAATATTTGATTAAATTCTTCTTTGTCTTGCATTTTAAAAGAACAAATAGGTCCTAGCTGAATTAGTGGTCGGCATTTGAGTCGATTGCTAGGTTAATCAGTTACCGCCGCCAGGTGATAGATGGCTGACCCATTGTAATACTGATTTTCAAGTATCTGAACTCTTCCGTGGTTTGGAAGGCACGGTTAGGTTAGGTTAGGTTAGGTTAGGTTAGGTTAGGTTAGGTTAGGTTAAGTTAGGTTAGGTTAGGTTAGGTTAGGGCAAATATTAAATTTTGCAAGGAAGTAGTTTATAGTTTTTTTGTACTTTTTTTTTTGGTAGACATCCAACGCATCTGCGGTCCTTTTGGTGTTGCAGGTGTCCATGGACGTCGGTAGTCACTTGGTAAGAAAGGATTTTTTTGAAAGGTCAGATTAAGGAGGTCTAAAGGTACTTGCAAGGTTACGCGGACGAAGTAGCGGGAAACAGCCAGACTCAAATATTTATATGTACATTGCATTACATGTATTATTTTAGAATTACATTCTTAAATTAATTTATTAAAACCGACTTCAAATTTGTCAGAACTGGACCAATTTCAAATGCAACAACACGGGAAGCGCAGCTTTGAAATAAAAAAGAATCATGAAAATCGGTTCACCCAATCAAAAGTTCTGAGTTAAGAAACTCAAAACAAATACAATCGAATTGAAAACCACGTCCTTGTCTGAAGTCGGTTGAAAATATGATAAAGAATTATTATTAGGCCATGATTACTAAGGCAAGGATCCAAGAGACGTTGATTAAGGTGCCAGAGAGAGGGACCTCCTTAATATTTGTGCCGTCTCAAGCCATATAAGCTTTTATTCAAATTTATCTTCAAAATTCAAATTTTTTTTTTTTTTTGGTTTACACAATATACATTTACCAACTAGGAAACCCTATGCTTCAGCTTCAGTGCCTAAACACCAGATAAATTTTATTTAACAAATTTACTAAAACGTAGTAATAAGATCGTTCCTCCCACGTACGTGCAAGTTGTGGAACGATCTTCCCCCAGAGGCTTTTCCTGCATCCTATAATATCGACGCCTTTAAAAACTGTGTGTACAGGCTTCTTCGAGGCAGGCAACGCATCAGCACCCCTTATACTGCAGATGTCCATGGGCGACGGTAACCACTTACGATCAGGTGGACTTTCTGCCCGTTTGTCCCCTTTTATTCTATAAAAAAAAAAATACAAGACATATGCACGTCTTGTATACATGTTGTATGCACGAGTGGAGAATTATAAGAAAACAGTCACATTTGCGGTATTTTAAAATTATTATTGTCTTTGCCTACAATTAATCTTAAATCTCTATGGATATAAGAAAAACGAAAGATTTACGTTACTAACTAATTCGGACACTGTTTAAAGCACGGGATCTCTTTTAAAACTTCATTTGTTGCCATTTAAACTGATCATTAAAGAAAATAACAAAAATAATCATAGAAAAGTTAGTCAATACCTTATATTCTTATATTATATAGTGAAGGTGCGTTTTAGTACAATATCATTTATAACAAAACACGTCCATCTTGTTCTAGAACTTAATGGCGCTTCGGAAAACTTCGATTTTGATGGAAAAAATGGTCGCAGAAAATTTTTCTTTTCAATCTCCCATCCATCTCCCAAACTATCAAATTCCCACTCCAACCTCCATCAATTTTTCATTAACTCAAGCTCCCATCAATGTTTTTCAATCTCCCATCATCTCCCAATCCATCAAATCTTCCACTTCAACCAACCATCAATTTTTTTTTTCAATCAGTTTCTCTGACATATTATATTTTATTGTTTACAATATAACATTTCCGTATGTTTAACTGACATAACATAAAATTTTAACAAAAAAAAACCGACTACTAATAGCTCGAACTGGACCAAATTCAAATGGGACCACACTGGAAGCACCAGCTGTCAAATAGAAAAAGGATCATCAAAATCAGCTCACCCAGTCGAATGTTTTGAATTAATAACGAACTTAATTTTTTTTAACAAATACAGTCGAATTGAGAACCCCCTCCTTTCTTGAAGGCGGTTGAAAATTAAGCTTGCCTGATTAATAGAGATCATATTAACCCTAATAATGGTTACATATCTTGTTTTGTCCACCAAAAATTGTTACATATTCTCAATATACAAAAATCCAGCGTCACTATGTTTGTTCTCATTGAAGTCATTATCAAGCCAACCGATAATTATGACAGTTGGCATTTATATGTAATTTGATCCAACTTGAGAGATATGATAGTTTTTATTATAATTTAACAAAATCACTGAATTAACGCGGGCGAAGTCGCCAGTTACAGCCAGTATTTACAAAATAGAAGTGGGAGTGACACATAATACAGCAATGTCCCATAATAAAAGCATCCCTTAGTCTCAAAACTAATGTCAAATCTCAAACACAGCTTGTTGCACTTGCTAGTTTTAAGTAAATTTAAATAGATGTGTTTGTAAGTATAGGCTACTATAGGGCTGGCTTATTTGATAAACAAATGCCTTTAAATAAATAGAGAGAGAAAAAAGTATAGCTTGGATACCTGTTTGTGATGCAATGGACTCTGTTATGAACCAAATAATGAATCCATTGTAATTTTAAGATCGCCTATATCATACTCAGTTCTGTAGTTTTTAATTGATATCGCGTCATCCACACATCACGTCAACGTCACCGAACGCCTTCCATGTGTATGCTATATGTGTACTTTAAAAATAAGCACTGGCACTCAGGAAGTCCCAACAGTAGTGAAAACTAATCGTCAGAGGTGTGGGTAACGATGACGTCAAATTCAAAATTAAAGTCAAAGTTAAAAAAGTTTGGTGGCGATGACGCGAATTTCACGCTTTTTGTTCACCCATTGACGTCACTGTTTCTGACTCACTCACTCACTCACTGGGACTCACGGTGTGCCAGTGTTTTTTTTATTCTGTGATGCACTTATGTCTATTGGAAAGTTCAAAAATTATATTGTTTTTTTTTTAATTTGTTTTAGGACATGGAACAAAAGAGGGCAGGGCAGTATTTCTTCCTGGAAGACTAGAAGATATTGTAAAGACATTATTTATGAATATTGCTGCCAGCTTAATGTATCTGTCACAAGGTTGATGGCCCGCCATCTATGTATTTCCAATTAAATCTATTAATGTAATAAATCAGTTTTATACAATGCTTTCCTTATTTAACCAGTGGCCCTAGGATTCTCTATAGTTTTATTTAGTTTTACGTTCGAAGCCGAATGTCAAATGAAATCTGAACTCACACGTGTCAAATCCTCGACGTTACGTCTATATAAGTCGTGTTAAATGGAAGCACAAACCTTCATTTGACGTTGCCTTTCGAACTTAAAAGTAAGTAAAACTATCGAGAATTGTCGTGCTAAGCCCTCGAGCTCACCATTGCTATCAGTAAATACGCCCTAAATTGTTGCAATTTTTTTCTATCGCGTTTGCGTTTGATGTTGCAAATTGGATAAGTTTGCAAAACCTGATTGAGTAACTCTCATTATTTTAACTGATAAAAAACAATGCAATTATTATTATGAAATACAAATATTGCATCGATAATTTAAACAATATTTCCCTTGCTTTTTGAAATTTGTTGGAAGTATGAAATTTCAAATTCATAGAACGTGTTCCGTGGACCTATAAAGTCAGTGATCCTGTAATTAGTCCATTTTAGCCCTTTAGGTACGGATCCCTAAAAATTACCCCGAACAACACATCACATAAACATGAAGCAGAAAACGAAATCACTTCAACTTTTAAAACGTTCGCCCAAAAGAGCGAAATACATAAAAATGTAAGCTATAACAAAAAGTGTAAAATAAACATACCTAGATATTTCAGAAGGCTTAGCACGAACGAATTCATTGTACTTAGAATGAAAATGTTTGTGCTAGGCCCACAGCGGAACCTTCTTAGCGTCGATGCGGGTTGCATTAGCATTGTTTTAAAGAGTGACACGATTAAGACTTGCCTCCTGTGGGCCTAGCGTGAACATTTTTATCCTAAGTAAAGGCGACTCTGCGACTTACTTCCTTTGTTTGATCCTCTAAGTCTGTTAAGATCCTTTTTCTCAGGAATGGGTAGATCTACAAAGTTGAAATTAATAACAAATACTGAGGTCTGCACCCTTGAAGGTGTATAAAAATCATTCCCCTAAGTGTCCACAATCAATAAATAGGGCTGAAGTCACCTTACCCATACATTTGCTAAAGGAACCAAAACCTATAAGATACTTCCCATTGACCTAGGATTATAAAATTTGGTAATAAGCTATATCTTGGAACTACAAGTGTAGGAAAAAATTCGTAAAGTGTAAATTTGTAGTTACATCACAAAGAAAATGCAGTAATTTTGTCAAATGGTAAAAAAATTATGGGAAGTATAAATGTACATAAGAGCTTAGTAAAGTACTGTGTGATTGTAAGGAATTCTTTGTATTAGTTTGACTCACACTTGCCCAGTTTATTATCTGATAGTCTACCATTCTTTCTTTTTCTTTACAGTAATCTTTAGATGGCATATCTGATTTTAATGAAACTTTCTCTAGTAGTCAAAAAGCACATATTTAGGGATCTTGAAGACACAACACTTGAATCAACATTAACTTGTCTATAAAAAGGTAGGGGATCCCTTAATTATAGATAAAGTCATAGGTTTTTATATTGAGTTATGGCTAAAGAGTAAGAGTTGGAGTTAGATAACAATAAATAATTGAACATAAAATAATAACAGTGAAAAGATTTGATATTTAATATTATATATGATATTGTAATGTTTAAAATATACCATTCCTTAATTAAAATTTATTTAGCATCAATTGTTAGTTAATATGATATTAGTACTGTATATACATACCTCTACACATTCAGAAAAATCTACATCATTCATGCTAATAGACGGCATAAAAATAATACTGTTTAAACTTTTCTGTTCTATATAATCATCAGCCGTAATTCTGTCTGTACGATAGGTATAATATTTTTCTACATTTTTACTTTCGTCAACAGATATATTTTCTACAAAGGTTAGTTCGTTCATATTATGTTTTGAAGCTAGGTAACTGTTGGCAATGATATCTTCACGAATATGTACTCCATTTATATTGCTTTCAGTCGTACATTTTGGTGCTAATTGGAAACTGGAAATACGTCTTCTATTTGAAAACTGAAAAATAGGTTTTATAATGATAATTATTTGGAGGTCATAAATCAATATTTATAATTATCAAGTCTCTCATTAATAAAGACGTTAAGGTATTCTTATTATTCGTAATTTTGTACTGTTGTGATGTAAGTAAAGTGAGAAAATACGTACATGTTCCAGAAATTCAGTCCTCACAGTAATTTTCCGGGCAAGTCGATTATGATGACTTTTCGCAGTGGCTATTCCATTTATTGGTAAAAGTTTATGTGAAAATGTACGTAAGCAAATTGCCATTTTCACATCGATGCCGATCACCTATTTTCTCTGAATATTCGATAAAATTCGAAATTTTTCACGATCGAAACTCATAACATCGCTCGACTTTACTACACATGACAGTTACGTCCAAAAATTTTATTAATTAAATTCAGCTCGGTTAATGTCATTTTTCATTTATTTTTATGTGATTGCACTTTTAAGTACACAAATTCGTTAAATCAGCTCATTTTATAATATTATGGAATTATACATAAAATTCTAATAAATATTTTGTTTTATTCAAAAGAAATTAAATTGATTATTGAACGAATGAAATGGTTTTAAAAATTTAAATCCCAAAAAGTTTTTGGTGGAAGTACACTGAAATTCAACCAGAAAATATTTTGTTTTGACCGCTACTAATTTCTAAGCGTTACAGGACTATCTGTTGAGTTTGGCACAGGATTTAGATCCAGATTTAAAAGACTTAATTGATGTTGATCTATCATGTGACAATTGCAAGAAAGCTTCAGAACAGCTGAACAAAGTCAAAGTGACAAACTCAGGCAGCCCGCAGCTCAGTTTTCTACTGTCAGATTCGTCATAATCATAGATGCGCGTTTAAATTAAAAGATTTTG
>JANCMC010044589.1:457650-493058 GCA_024363005.1 Charaxes varanes | reverse complement strand
TCAGGCAGCCCGCAGCTCAGTTTTCTACTGTCAGATTCGTCATAATCATAGATGCGCGTTTAAATTAAAAGATTTTGAATTTTATATAAACAATAAGTTAAGCTGAATTAATTTGGGTATTTGTATTTTATTAACTATATATTCTTAACAATGAGTGTACACAGGGCCTTACCGAGAGCATTTCATTTTATTGCAAATATAAATCCTGTAAGTATTTCAACTAATTTGCAAGATAAATCGTTTCTGTTGTGTTCTTAAAAGTACGTATATTATACTAGTATCTTCTGCAATAGCGTTCATCCTCAAGCATATCAACAAACATTATCATACTATAATTATGATCTCATAACAAAAGCCTAATTTCTAATAATAATATTATTAACACTTAGACTTTTGTTATACATTTTAGTGAAGTGTTGTATCAGCATGACTTAAATGTTTACTATGCTAAGTTCCAATTATTTAGAAAAATTATTTATTTCATTCTGCATATTTTCTTTAAGGCCTCAGTGTGCAATCATTCAATACAAAGATTACAACATAGTAAAACAGATGTCCATGAACATAGAGCGAAGATTATGGCACGTGGGTTACCAGAGAAGAAACCCTTGCCCGGAGTTAAAAATATTATTTTAGTTGCATCTGGTAAAGGTGGTGTAGGCAAGACAACTACTGCTGGTATGCTTAACTTTTTATTTTTTAGGTGTAATTAACAATATTTTGTGTATTACCTGGAATACAAGACACACTCAATATATTTATTATATTCTATAATTAAGTTCTAATTATACAATTATTGTTGGAATCAGTTTTGATTTTGTTGACACCCCTACCTAATAATAATATGGTAATGTCAATTTACTGTAAAAAATTATTACATATTCCAATACTACAGACTTAGTTACACCTATCAGATTTATTTTATATATTGATCATTATTTATAGTAAAGTTTAAAAAATATATATATTTTATATGGCAGAAGGCACACATAATTTTTGTACAGTTACTAATAAGTTTTTAATTTATAATCTACTGGCATAAAAAAAAAGAAAAAAGTACCTTTCATTTGATATATAATACAATTACTATTGCTTTGTTAAAATGTAAAGTATTCTTAAAACAATGTTTTTGTTTCCTGTAAAGTTAGAGATTCATGGTTACCATTTTATTCAGCGGGGGCAATGATATGTTATTATCTATTTAAAGTAGTTTGTTAAGAATATATTTGAGTAAATATTTTAATGTTTTCAGTAAATCTTGCATGCGCCATGAAAGTAATAGAACCAGATAAAGAAATTGGTTTATTAGATGCTGACGTATTTGGGCCATCAGTGCCACTTATGATGAATATCAGTGGTGAACCCATGCTAAACGAGGAGAACCTCATAGAACCTCTACTAAATTATGGTGTTAAATGGTTTGTACTGTATTCAAAATACAATTATGTAACATTATTCCTAACACTATAATGAATTTATGTGACACATAATATTTTACCATAACAATATTAAAATACACTACAATTAATTTTTGATAATTTCACCATCATGGTCTTAAATTTTATCTTCTTACTAAGTATGTATGATAATTATATATCTTACTGTATGATAATTTGGCATAAAGTTATTACCAAACATAACAAAAAGATTAATTAAGGTATTAAAAAAAATTGATACAAGGTTTTAAAAAGTACTAAATACTTTTTATAAAACACCATATAATGACTTTAAATAAAAAAAATGTTGGAAGGAAAATAAAAATATAACAAAAACATTTACTTTGTTTAGCATGTCAATGGGTTTACTTGTCTCTGGTGAGAATGCTGTAGTTTGGCGTGGGTTGATGGTTATGCAGGCATTGGATCGCTTAACACGACATGTAGCTTGGGGGCCTCTGGACTGCCTCTTAGTAGATACACCACCTGGTACAGGAGACACCCATCTGTCACTTGCACAGAATCTTCCTATTGATGGTGAGATTGATTATATAATATCTTCCTAGTGTTATTCTGGTTAGGTATTGGAGTCCGCTTAGATTGCAGTGGATGTGGTTGATTGATTATATAATATAATATGAAGTAATTTATCTATTTTTATTTGCAGTTTTTTGATTGCTTGTCTTGAAGTAGTAATCCTATTTAAGTTTAATAGCAAGCAAAGACTTTATTATTTCAATACTTATTATGAAATTACCCATGAATGTAAATACAATGGTCAACAATTTAATATAAATATGTATTAGCTGTCTTTATAGGATACATGTAAAATATTTTTATTATTCATCCACATCAGAACACAACTTAAAGTCTTAATTTTTCATTTGAAGCTTGTGTGGTGATTAAAGGCTTTAAATGATGTTATGTTCAATAGAATTAGGAGATTCATTCTTTGAATATTTGATATAACAGAACTGTTTTTTTTTCAGGTGCCATTGTTGTGACCACTCCTCAATCTGCAGCACTACAGGTTACTAAAAGAGGTGTAAACATGTTTGAAAAACTTAAAGTTCCAATCATAGGAATGGTTGAAAATATGTCACATGCAATATGTCAAAAGTGTGGCACAAAAAATTTTGTATTTGGTAGTGAAACAAAACAAACCGCAGACCAAATGGGTCTAGAGATTATTGAAAGCTTTGAAGTGGATTCAAACATGTCAGAATGCATAAACAGTGGGAAACCTGCAATATATGCACTTCCTGATAGCATACATGCCGAAAAATACAGACAGCTAGCAAATAAAGTGTTCAAATATATAAGTGATAAAGATAAGGAAGAAGCAAAGGCTAATAAGCAGTAGTCTCATATAAAATATTTGCAAATAGTTGTTGAAGTTTGTTTATTTAAAGTTATTTTACAAATGTTATATAAAAGACTTATCAATGTTCACAAACAAGACATTATAAAAAACACCAAGCTGTCTCTGCTCCATATAGAACTAGGTTCTCCATAAAATAAAATAATGGAAATGTTAGGTTATATTTATTCAAACATATTTCATTTACGAAATGAACTATACTTGACAAGCATACAATAAAAATAAAAAAATAGTACAAAAATAACTTGTCTTTTGAAATATATTTTAATACAAATAGGTTTTACAAAAAGAATAAATTGTCACAATTCCATATTAACATAGCATCAATAGATTTGTCTAATTAATTATCATTGTAACTTTATTGAATTTTTAACTAGAATTCTTAAATTCTAAGCCAGGTCTTTGTACAATATGAATTTTTCGGTTTCATTGATTAATCCTAAAATCTAGTAACTTCGTCCCAATTAAATATTTGTTATGTAATGACTTTATATATTTCTGGTAAAAATTATAATAGAATTTTATTTTTTTAGCCACAATAATAGTTTTTGACGTGATAACATCTTACAAAACGATGAACGCCGGTTGCACGCACTTAAAAGCATGACTCATTGTCACATTACCCATGTGCTAGCAAGAGCGCGGTACAAGCGATAAAGAGGCACGATCGGCCTACGCGTTCGGTGTTTGCACGTAGAATTATCGTTCATAACAGACAACAAATTAATAGAGGAAAAACTGTTTCTAAAAAATTATGGATGCAAATGGTACAATGATCTGGCCAAAAATGAAAAATATTCCTTAAAAATTAAGGTGTCAGTCAATAAGTACAAAATTTTCATAGTTGCTAACTAATTTTTGAATGAAATCTTTGTGTAATTGTTTATCAATAGAAGATAAAATATATGTTATGGAAAGATAATACAAATATATGAATATAATATTTTTTTAAAGTTAAAAAATACATCAGAAAATAAAGTGGGGAATTTCAGATAGAAGATATTACCTCACATTCAGTTTATAGGTATTTTGTGCTAAATCTGTATACTCAGCATATTAAATGGACATACAATGGTCATTTCAAAAATATACCTAAACATTAATATTTTATATTCCATTTCTAAAGTTCTACTATCATATAATTGAATAGCATATAAAATTATATAGGTTTTTAAACATATAGGATCATTGACAATCATCATCTCACAGTTAAAACCAATGTTAAGTTGATCTGAATTTTCAAACTTTTGAAAAATACATCTTCTACAATCCAAATTTTTAAAACAATTGTACAGTAATGTTATGAAGTAATACATTGTGGGAAAATTGACTTGCAAACTGTATATAAAGGCAGAGGATGAAGAGGTCGGATATCAAATATAAAACAGTGCTAGAATGGGTCACCCATCTATCACTCGGTCGCAGCATGAGCTACTTAACCTAGCGATCGACTCAAATGTCAACCGCTGATTAGGCCACGACCTCCTTTTATTTAATTAAAAAAAAAACAAATGTTAATTCTCGTTCTGTTATTTAGCATAGTAAGTATTTGATTATCTTTCATTTAGTTTATAGATAATCATATACATTTAGGTTTAGTAGTCCATATTGTATTTCATCCTGATGGCTACTATAAATAAATAGAATAAAAATAAGGTATGCTCGTCTGCAACCTTACGATAGAAAAGTATATTATGTTTAGACATTGATATATTTTCCATTCATACAGAGGTGAAGCATTCGTTTTTCGTGATTATGTTCTATGTATCCGTTTAGGATACGGTTATCCTGGTCGACGCACACGTACGCAGAGCACCGAGGGTAACATGTACATACCCATTTGTCACCCGACCGCACTTTGTACCTGAAGAAGAACGTGTACCCCCCATATTCCAGCCACCTTTTGCCAGTTGCCATGCTGATTATGTTAGCTGAAAAAGGAAATTTCGTTTAAAAGTTTTAACAATTATTTATGACAAAATTCGAGACCCGAAACTGTATTTATAAATTCATTATTAAAATGCATTCTTTGATACATACATATATATTAAATCCAGGTGGTGGATCTTCCTTTTATCTGTCCGATAACTGGTCCGATCCACCACTGACTACTTGCTGATATTTTCTCCTCTCCACTCCCAGTAACAAGTAGTACCCGCATCCCGTTTCTTCCCTTTCCATCTACCTTTATAAACTTTATTCCATCCCTTATTTCTTTAGATCTATGTATATAATAGAGGTGGCGTCACTGCTGCAGTCCTTTCAGTCTGAAACCGAATTGGGCTGGCGCGTCCGAACACCAGCAGGTACCTCCTTCTAGCATAAGATCGGCGTGAGATGGCGGCAATGCTGTCACGTCAAGTGATGGTATGGTATTGTTGCAGCGTTTCTTTCGGTTTGTTAGACATTCCGACGGCCTAATATCGTCATTAAAGGCCGGCAACGCTTCTGGTGGTGCAGATTTTCATAGGCGTCAGTAAAAACCGCCTGCTCGTTTGCTCCTTGTAACATAAAAGTATATATATTCATATATTTATTTTTTAACATAAAATATCTGTCTGATTTCTATAAAATATTGTAATTTCGGCAAAAATTACTACAATCTATATCAAAATGTATAAATAAAATCCTATTTGATATGTACACATGTATATTGTTCAACACATTTGAGATTCTTCTATATATTATAAAATAACATAATAAAAAAACAAAACAACAACAATAAGGAACATTAATATTATTTGGAATGTTTTGTACACATATTACTCAGGCAAATAGCCAAAATATGACGGTAACATAACACTATATATGATGCCAGAGCCAGACTCATCTTCATTTGAATGATCATGTGGTTTGGCCGCGAACTTTGTGTAGCTGCGCAAAGTTTTGTAGTCATTTGTAGTGTTTAAGGACAAAAATGTACAAACACTTTGAGCTATGTCTGGCTCCGGCATCATACCAGTACATAAAATAAAACAACTGGACCTATCGAAGCTTCAACGATGAATACATACGCATTACAGTTATTAGTTTGAACCAGATATAATCTTCACATGGGATAGAATCAGGCGTTACTTTGCGGAAATCCATGACATGCACAAAATACTAAACTACTTTGCTTATGATGATATGAGTTTTCGACTGCCATTGCTTAGAATGTGCAGGTTTTTTTACTAATCACTTTACGAATAACCTTTGTAGAGTCTATCTCCTGCTGATGCTTCGGTGGCGAAGCGAAACGTGCGTTGAGGCACATCGGAAAGTCAGTGTAGTGCTGTGCTTTGGTGGCGGATTCGGTGGTGTCACGTTTTTTTAACGCACGTTAATAAAGCTCTCGCGTGTATTAGGGCTTAAAGTATATTCTGCCAGCCTACATAATGCCATCGTCAACCTGCTGGGCGCCTGCACCCAGAACGTGGGCAAGCGTGAGTATTGTCTATGTATACAACTTGGCAGGGACCCTGCCTTCCGCTCCGGGGGTCGTGGGTTCGATTCCCGCCTCGAGTCTGGGTGTATTATCCATATTTCATAGTATATATTTCCAAAAAAAAAAAATTCTGGATAACATTATAGGATAAGATAGAATGAAGACTGATCTTC
Organism: Charaxes varanes; assembly: GCA_024363005.1. Lineage (NCBI taxonomy): Eukaryota > Metazoa > Arthropoda > Insecta > Lepidoptera > Nymphalidae > Charaxes > Charaxes varanes. The sequence goes on along the minus strand of JANCMC010044589.1, from coordinate 486,641 downwards.
ATCCTGGAGGTGGAGACCAATCTTATTTCTTCGAACGTCTCTAAGATTGCTATAGGCCTCCTACGAAACTGAAGTGCAAAGAGAATACACGTTGGTTATCCCTCAAAGTATTTTTAACATTGTTCAAAATCAGATAAATCAATCCATGCCAAAAGCTTTTAGGCGAATCTTATCAGATAAGGGAGCGGCGCTATCGTAATCAGTTACCGTAATATTATCCGCATTATCTGACTGCACAGCTGCCAACGAATGTTGAAACAGTGCATCGACTCTTTTATCACTAAATGTTAATAAATATAAGAGATCGTCCACTGGTCAAAATCCGGACACAAAACTGTAGATTTGCATACCATAATATGCTGATTAAAGCTATATTTGCAACTAGCTGTTGTCCGCGACTATGTCCGAGTAAAATTAGGTGAAATTGATGAAAGTTTTAATAGATTCAATTTTTGTCGCGTTACCCTATTTTTTTTCTTTTCATCGAGTCGGTTTTATTCCGCGGATTGTTATTTTTAGGCACACATTTGCTAATCCTTTTCTAAACTACAACTTTAAATAAATAAACAATAAATTAATCAAAATCAATTTTTGCCAGTCTGTTTGTTACGGGTAATCGTTTGAAAACCGTCAAAATCGGCATAAAGATCTTGTATATAAATCATACTTCTGTTTCTTAAAATCGGTTAAAATTTATATAACATATGAATAGGTAACAGATTAACTGCATAGTTATGTAAATCGTGTCTGTCTGTATTTCTTGGACGTCAATCAATGTACACACTCGTATTAACGACGCGAGTGTTTTCCTCATAAATTTAGTTAAATGCCGGCATCGGGCTCAATTATTAACCTTGCGCAGTCTCGCGACAAGTCTGTCTGCCAAGACGCAATAGTCGCGTAAACATTATATGACATTTTCACTATTTATATACCTTTTTGTATCTATATATATTCCTTTTCCGTTGTTCGTTAGGCTCGTTAAAACTTGAAAACCTCGAAGGTAGCGGGGTCGGGGGTTTGAAGGGGGGTTGGCACCTTATGAGTTTCAGTCCGTCCTTTTAACGTTGAGTTATTGACGTCTTAAATAGTTAAAAATAATCAAAAGCTGTCTTATTATACGCCAAAAGTAAACGACGCACGTTTGCGCAACAAGAACGGTTGTTCCACTTTCCATCGCGGCACATTTATAGCCCAGTGACGTGATTGTTTGTGCTCCGGCGTTGATTGCCTTGGGGCAGTGGGTGCGTAACTATTCATAACACACATGTATACACACGGGAACAATTTATGGAACAATTGGTTTACTACTAAGAATACTATATCTCGAAGGTAGAAGGAATGATATAGAAAATATGTATGTATGGGCACACGAGAGGAGGTGGGCGGCATTGAAGTCGTTCGTTAGGTTAAGCAGTTCTAACCACGGCCGAGTGATACATGGGTGACCCATTCTAACACTGGTTTTCAAATATCTGACCTCCGTGTTTTTGACATTACGTAAAGCAGTTTGTCCCGATTTAATGTCATTGAGTGAGATGTCTTAGTCGTAAGATTGTAGAGATTGTGGAGATTGCGGGGATGACATCCTGGTCGGACGTAATGGCGGCACCAATGAAATAAATGTCTTTAGAACACTGCTATGTTGTTAGCGACACGTAAAACGGTATAAATACGGCTACGCGGCGCGCACGCGATCACTCTTGTTTTGGACGGCGAACGATGCGGACCTCTTATGACGGCACTGTTTTTTTACAATGTATAAAAGTGAAAGGTCACATATCACGAAATCACCAAAACTGCGGGAGGTAATTTATCGTTAGTAGACATTCGCTAAAAACGGATTTTTTGATAGGGCCATACTTAGGATGTCGAAAGGCTCTCGCAAGTTTTATTTTAGAGGGACGAAGTCGCGGGAAATAGCTGGTACAAAATAAATAAACATCTGCGTAAATGATAGGAAAAGAAAAGCACTAAGTTTGCTATAAGGAGAACCGGCATCGAGATTACATTAGCCTTGGTGATCGCAGTACTCCGAGAGAAGAAGGCTCTTTAAAAACAAAATTGTGACGAGCATTCAGTTAAATTGCTGTCTGTTTCTTTACGTGCCTAAAAGCATTATCATGGCAATAATGTTCAGTGCGAGTTTAAAAGATAGAGAAAAAACATAATAAAGAAGAAGGAAGAAGCCATAATGGCAAAATAGTTTTTCACGAAAACTTGCTTTTTCTAGGAGCCATGCGATGGGTTTAGACCAAACGAATATAGAGCTATAAAGCTAAAACAAAATCATTCTTTCTCGATCTTTTAGTGTAAACGAAGGCTCGTTCTTAGTGTTTACGCTAAAAAATCAACAAACAAAACACTAGAATAAGAATTAGAATCTTTGTTAACGCAGACAACGAAATAATGCTTAACGTCAGGTTAAAGTAAAAGAATTTGATAGAGTAGGTGTAGAATGAGCATACGCTCGTTTGATATAGATCGGCCATTAGATGCCGCTGAGAATTCTGCACCGACAAATATTCTCCGTTCTCTTCTTGCCTTCTTTTCTCTTTCTCCGTTCTCAACTTACATTTTCTTTATACCTGATATTTATAATTTCATCGGTTGGACTTAAGATAGAGTAAAAAGAAATAAAAATCAATACCTGGTTTTCATATTGGTTCAATATCGTGCATATAGTGATTGGTTCGTCCGTCTGTGTCATCATTTTGTTTATTGTATTGGGAGCAAACAGGAACAATCCATTTAACCTGTAAAGTAGAGAAATAAACAAAGTTATGTTTCTGGTATATATTTGACTGGACCCTTGGTGCAGGTGGCAATGACTCTGCCTTCCGTTTAGGGGGTTGTGGGTTCGACTCCCGTTTCGAGTTAGAGAGATATTTATATGTTTTAAAAAAGTATTTGTGTGTCAATCGGTTGTTACCCATTACACAGTTACTGAGATACCTACTCCAGGAATAGACTGTGGAAAGGCAATCCAAGGTGGAAAGGGTTCGACGAGGAATGTGTAGGTGTCCCGAGGTATACCTAGGGACACCTACTTATATATAAAGAGGAACACCTACTTATACGACCTCTTTATATATAAAGAAGAGATAAAGAATATATAAAGAGATCGTATGTAGAAATTTTGCTAGCGTGAGTTAGCTTGTAAGGTAATTTTCAGCGTTTATCTGCATCGAACAACGCCATCTAGTTTGCTTTGGTGTATCTTGCCATTGGACATCATCGTTATCCCGTAACGTAGCGGCCGCTACAGGACGATCGTGTGTTGATGTTCTATGTGTTTATGTACTTAACACAAGTTAACAACTTACAAAGAAAACAGCCCGAACATCAGGAATCCAGTCAACGCTAGCCACTTCACATGAGGGGGTCTCAGCAGCGCCAGAACTGAGTTTTTACTTCTATCTCTGTCAGAAGAAGCACCATCGGGAGCCTTGTCTTCTTCGTCAGTCTTTAGTGACTTCACCTGCAAAAAAGAAGAAAAGTCCATTTAATTTTATAAGTAGAGAGAGGCTTGCCGCCACTTCACACCGATCGTACTGGTACGCCGCTCACTTCGGTTGCAGACGCGAGACAAGCAATAAAATCTAACAGGCAAGGAGGTATTATATAATTAGTAAGAAAGGGTTTTACGATAGGGTCAGATTAAGGAGGTCTAAGGAATGTCGTAATGTTACGCGGGAAACAGCTAGTTAAATATAAGATCAATTTCTATTTATACATCAAATATAAGCACAATAGCGTTCCAAAAAAGCAGCCTTCACGCCGGTCTTAATCACGAGTCAAGACAGCAACAATAACTATTGCGCGTCGGATGTGCTGGCCCATCTTATAATGACCTATTATAATATCATTATAGTGCCACCATTGTTGCAATACAAATCACATGCGGAATGTCATTCCACTGACATTAAGTAGACAGAAGAATCGCTACGCCCAGACAAGTCAAAGCAAGATCAAATCAGACAGCCACTTTCTAGATGAAAAAAAGTATCTTTCATCATAATGAAAGAATCCATGAAATGATTACTCTTATCTGTGATGAGATTGGTGTTTGATGAATATCTAAACAGAGACCCTAGAACGAACATTTCAAACCGTTTGAAGTCGATGATTCGACTTAATTTAGGATGAAAATACTCGTTCTACGCCCACAACTGTTTCTTAGTTTCAACATGGGTTGCTAATGCATTACTTTAATGTGATAAAGACTTGCCTCCTGTGGAGCTAGCACGAACATTTTCATCCTAAAAAAAGTCGATTTTTCAAATTCGAACGGTTCAAAGAGTTCATGCTAGGGCCTCTGGTGTCAAACTTTGATATTGAAGTTGATATTAATACACAGTTAGAGGTAGTGCCACGCTTGCAGCTGAATTGGACCGGCGCGTCCGGGTACCAGTAACTGTCTATCTCACATAAGATTAGGGTGAAATGGTGGCAATGCTGTCACATCAAGTGCTATAAGTGTTAAACAATATAGACACTAAGTCTAACTTTGAGTTAATATGTGCCATGTAAATATTTTTCTCTTAATAATAAAGATTATTATGACTTATCCAGGCAGTGTAAGTGAGTGCACTGAAATTTTGCATTTCTTAACGGCATCGGTAAAAGTAAGTAAGTCATCAAGCATCAAGCAAAAACTTTGGTCTCTTGATCGTAACGCACAACGCTGCGATAAGTGTCACTCCGCAGCGAGCCGAGTGTCGCTGTCTACCTCAGCGGTGAAAGGCAAGCGCGGCATGCTGCGTCGTAACGCTTAACACAGCATCGTGCTTTACGGTCAAGAGACCAAAGTTTTAGACAGCGACGGAACAAGAGACCATTCTAGAGACGTCTAGAATGGTCTGTTGTTATAAGATTAATGAATCTTACAACGCTAATATTAGTGATTGTACTTATTTTTATTTTTATTTTTATATACTAACATACTTCTAAGGCAAATGTAACTAATACAAAGAACAAAGAAATAAATGAAATTATTATTATATTATTAAACTTGGTGTCCGGCACCGCATGCCGCACAACGCAGCGTTGTGCGTTACGATCAAAAGACCAAAGCTTTAAAATCAAATATCAAGCCTTTCTTGACGCCATGTGTAAAACATAGTAAATAATAACATAACATAGTAGTTACAGTGTGCCGGGCGGTTTGCGGTAAGGCCGTGGTCAAGTTGCTTGACAGTGTTCATGTCACACAAAACCACTTTTCCCAGATCTAAAAAGTTTACAACTTGTTTCGCACGGTCGTCTGTCTCGTCTCGAGAAGAGATCTTGTTAAATGACTGTACTTATTTGTAACTTGAACCAAGTTACAATGACGACTGGTTTGAGAAATGCTTTTACTATCGTCAAATTTAAGTATAGACGAAACAGACGTACCTATTCTATAATAGTTACCCGTTACCCGTAATTTCGTTTGAGTAAAATTAGATTAAATTTGAGCGTGATGATGTCCTCGATAAATAGGCTATCTAACACTGAAAGAATTTTTGAAATCGGACCAGTCCGGGTACTTTCAACTAGCCCGGACACGAAGATCTTTCTTTGCGGTGGTTGAGCACATCGACCTTCGCTCCCACCTTGCATTCCTCGCCGAAACTTGATGTGTCTTTCCACATTGGTGACCCCGAAGATCGGCAGCAGTCTACAATTGGTGAAACCGTCGAGCTGCAGAGAAGCATCCTACATTTGGAACAGAAATCCTACGCTGCCGATAGAACATTTAAACAATGGAGCAGAACAAAACACTACCCATCTCCACGGTACAACCACAAGCGGAGCTGTTACAAGCAGCAGCCATCGATTTCTCACATCGAGTTCCATCATTTTGGCGAGATAGTCCACTTTTATGGTTCCTCGCGTTCGAAGCAGCTACTAGAAGCCTCAAGAAAAACCTTCCACCTTAGTGTGCCTTTCCACAGGATCATTAGAACCGAAGCTTGCTACTAGTCCCGGACTCACAAATTTTACCTCTATATATTAGTATAGATATTTTAGAATCTCTTACAAGGTAGATATATATTTTGTAAATATCAATATAACAGGAAAAATATTTCAAAATTGATACTAGTGTTAAATTGGCAGCGGAGCAACAACCAAAGCAACCAGTGAAGGAGTATAGACTAAAGAAAAGATAATTTTACTGTAAATTTGTATGACACATAACCTTTCATACAAAAAAACTTTGTCACTGGCAAAACATGTGTATAGGACTTTAGGATCAAAATTATAATTCAAAGTGTACGTAAAGGTGGTCGGTTGTGGAATAACGGATAAATTTTGCATATACATTGATAGACGGATATTTTATGCACTACGCATACTGCCCGAGTTCCATATATTTACGATAAATATATGTATATTTTTATAACAAATAGTCGTCTGGTACTCACCCACCAGAAGTCAAAGGTTTTTTGGCGTGATAATGTCGCATAAATCAATGTACGCCGTAGGCCCGAACAAAAATTTGTCACGTTCCGTGCAAGCGAGAGAGCTATCGTGCCTCACTATTACTACAATAGAGACAATACAAGTACAATACAGCTTATGCGTTCGGCGTTATCACGTAAAAAAAATAAAACAAAAGTTAGTATCCAAAATATTTTGAGGACCATTTAATCGAACGGTATGTGTCCTTAAAAATATCGTTTATGGCTTTATTTATCCGCCGTTATTTCAACCTCGTAAGGTCTCTTTGCATTTTGCGATGTTTTGCTCCTCAAAGATCCACTCGGACCGGTCGGTCGGTGCCGTTATGCGATCAAGAATAACACACGGGTCGCTGTTATAAATCTGAGTGTACATTCGAGAAGTTTTATTATATTCAAATAAATCTTAATGTGTATAAATAACGCGTCACGTGGTTTGTCCGCGATGGACTCCTAAACTATTTAACCGATTTTAATCAAAATGGCGCACCGTGTGCAGTTTGATCCAACTTGAAAGATAGGATAGCTTAGATTTGGGCAGGACAACATCTGTCCGAATGTAAGCCGTTAGTTTTGTTTTATTCCTCTTATTTCCAGAAAGGTTTGTTCAATACTTCAAATAGATGAAGTTCGTATTGGACCTTTTTAATGACGTGCCATTTATTATTATTATTTTATTGAACTTTCGGCCAGTGTTACCTTTTATGGAAAAGATATAAAGGAAATTGGGAAATTGGATAGTAAGAAACGAGCCTAAATTCTGGCAGGACAACGTCTGCGGGGCCGGTGATTATAAGGAATATTCCAATTGACCGAATTAATTTTAAAGTTGATACACCTCTTTTTGCGTTTTTTGAAAATGCAAAATATGTTTGATAGCATCCACAGCGGTGGATACGGGTGGGGTCTACGGGTGTTGAGTCTGGTTGGCCGGTGTGGAAGCAATTAAACTGAACTGAAATATTCATGTAACTTTTTCGTTCGAATAAAATGGCTAAAATCGAAAAGGACATGTCATCCACAAGAATAGCTCACGACCGAAGATGCTTTAAAAATGCGCATCTTTTACTCCCGACACGAACATAAATATGTACATCATAATATGTTATTTTATATAAGGATCACGTGTGTTCCTTCAGGAAGCGTATTCGCGAATATTTATGCGCATTGGTGAAAGTCATATTATATACCAATATATCAAGCTTGAGAGTTTGTTCGTTTGTTTGTTTGAACGCGCTAATCTCATGAATTACTGGTCAGATTTGAAAAATTCTTTCAGTGTCAGAAAGACCATATATCGAGGAAGGCTATAGGCTATATGTCATCACGCTAAAATTGAACCTTATTTTGTTACTTAATTTTACGCGAACGAAGCCGCGGGCACAGCGACTATTGTATATAAAAATCAATCGATGTTCGTTAGTCTCACTAAGACTCGAAAACCGTTGGACGGATTTAAATTTTGTTTGATTTCTTTCGTTCCCCTTAATTCAAGGAAGGTTTAAAAGAAAAGAAATAAAAGTCGAAAAATTATTCAGAAATACCAAAAAAAAATGCAGATTTGTAATGGAGGTTCGATTCCGATTGATTTTATACATTCGGTTCCGATAAATTTTAATCTCGGAAGTTATATCAAAGGCCGATGGTCATAGAGGCCCATGATGTAGATGCTGGCTGGTCAAAGTTGGCCTTTAAGAAATAGATTTTTGACTGATCGAAAGCAGCTTTGTTTATCAAACAGATCTTGCTTCATTGCATTGGATTTAATTTACTAGACTCTATAAGATTTTAAAGTTGTTTAATTTCATAATTAATACAGGTAAATACTTATATTACTGATAATAAAAATGTACAGATCTAATTCCGGTTCGGATAGACCAAATAAAAGAAATTCGGTTCCGAATTCGCTTCCGATACAAGGCATCCGTAACGTCCCTAGAACACTTCAAATTATTGATGATGTTTGAAAGACGTGCAGGGCAAAATTGATTATTTCATAAAATATACGGCCAGTGGCACATTTTATGTCCAAGAGAAAGTTGGATTGATTAACTGGCTATTAGCAGATAAGCCAAAATTCGTTCAAGACGTCTGCCGGATTCCCTATTAGTTTTAGGTCGTTCGAGAAAGGAATATCCTCATGAAGTAACAAACAACTTTAACATCTGTACAGGAACTTGTAGAGTTACTCAAGTCAAAGTGGTAGAATATATCTGCGCGCGGTTCGGTGCGCACTACGCAGTCGGTAAGGAACACGCGCAGTGCACTCTGATGGCGAGGTCAGTAGATTCCTTTCGCCGCACCGGCGGTGACCTCAGAGGAGCCTTGGTGATAAGATTCACTGAGGCACCGCTGCGCAATTGCAAAATAGCGGTTTTGTTTTTTTTTTGCTTCCCATCGACTACAATCGCTTTGTGATTTTTGAACTGTGTCTTGAAACGGGACGGTTTTTAGGGTTCCGTATAAGGAACCCTTATAATTTCGCTCTGTCCGTCCGTTCGTAAGGTGGTTTCTCCTAGCATTTCCAAACCGTTAAGACGTAGAGACTTGAAATTTTCCATGTTGACAGAACATGCTAAAAATTGAAGCATTGTAGAGTAGTGCCACGAGTAGAGATAGACTGAGAAGTGCCTTAGTCGGAACGAACTATCTCGGCTGTATTAAGGATGAAAATATTCGTGCTAGGCCCACAGGAGGCAAGTCTTTATCGTGTCACGGTTTTAATCAATGCTAATGCAACCCGCGTTGAGGCAAAGGAGGGTCCGATGTGGGGCCAGCACGAATATTTTCAAAGTCGAACGGTTCGAAATGTTCGTGCTAGGCCCTCTGACGGTCCGTGACCACGACGACTCAGGGTCACGACCATGCAGGGGGACTTAATGATTAATGTGTGTATGTATCTGCGTACGCGTAACTTTTTAACACGCATGAGTAGACGCGTTTCAAAATTTCGTATGTGGGTCACCCATTTATCACCCGGTCGCAGCAAGAGCGACTTAACCTAGCGATCGACTCAAATGCCGACCACTGATTACCTATGTATGTATTTATATATTTCTAAAAAGAACATTTGTGTATAACAGACGTCAAGTTGTCTACCTTGTGCCATACAGTCCTATGTATTTATTGGCAGATTTTTTCATAGTAAATAATATGAAATGGTATATATGGCACATTTCAGTAACATCATCCGATGAATGCACTTCAAGTCCCAGGAGCACTGAATCCGAAAAACCTCACAAACACTCCCACAGAAAACCTTTACACAATTGCAAGCATTACGCAGGCTGCAGAGCCTGTCAGTACAGAATTTCTAGACTGAAAGAGAAGTATAAAAGGAGGAAAACCAAGTTGAATAAGGTATTTTTTTCCATCTAAGTAAAGTGACAAACAAACATACAGCCTTATGAAATGCAGCCAAAGTGCTTTTAATATCCATACGACAATATACATTCGATAACAAAAACTGATTATTACAATTTTTCTAGTCTCTGGCCTGATTTTGATTGGTTGGCTGGACCGATTTTGACGAGACAAAACCGATTTTATAGACAGGCTAATCAGATTTTAACAAAAAAAATTCAGGAAATAGCCCGCTTTTACATTTAACACAAAGTAAAGCGGTTTAAAATGCTTAATCTAAGTTTGTACTCTATTGCAGAACTCAAAAAAACCAAGCGCCAATGACTTGGACGTACAGACGTTTATGACAAACGTCTCCGTAATGGAGCAAGGCCTTATCGATGAGGTTATCTGCTGTTATTCTTAATATATGTAAATTACGCGTCACGTTGTTTGTCCGCGATGGACTCCTAAACTACTTAACAGATTTTGATCAAATTTGCACACAGTGTGCAGTTTGATCCAACTTGAAAGATAGGATAGCTTACATCTCAATTTACAGTCGCAAATAAAAATGAGTCGCTGAAATGTATGCACGTGCATAACTTCCGAACGACTGCACCAAATTGAATAAATCCTTTTTTTTTGTTGTGTTCGTTATTGTTAGGTTATTGTTTACAAGGTTTGTATAGTAAAAAAGGAATGGCAAAGTGAAAACGAAATGGAACGGAAACGGGGAATAATGTTATGGGATAAAAGTATGTAGTAGTAAGTAACCCAAAGTTCGGGCAGGACAACGTCTGCCGGGTCCGCTAGTATATGAAAAAAAGCCATTAATTTTTTACTATAGACTATGGTATCAAACGTTGCCTTAAGCAGGCAAACATTTTATAAACAACCAAAAGGAACCTTTTTTCTTATTAACAAAAATAATATAAGATTATTTTAAGATATACCGAACATTCTAGATTCGGATAGGCTTTCATAAAAGCTTGTGTTATGTCGGTGCCAGACATAGCTCAAAGTGTTTGTACATTTTTGTCCTTGTAGCCTTCTACAAAGTACTACAAAACTGCGCAGCCGAACAAAGTCCCCGGCCACACTGCATGATCATTGAAATGATCATTCAAATGAAGCTACGTCTGGCACCGGCATTAGGAGTGGCCATGACTAACCCCTGTCTCGCGAATAACAACGCAAAGTCAGGAATTCGTATTTAGAAAATGCCAAAATTTGTTTTTAGGGGGTTTTTAGGCGCCCGAAACACATTCACTGTTCCGGACTGTTGGAATTTGATTTGCTAACTTTAGCTGCTTTAAAAAATTTCAGATGTTTCATCAAATAAAGGGTGCGTACGAAACCGAAGTGGACATGATAAAGGAAGAGGAACAGAGGACCATAAAACGCTCCCTCGCCAGCCACGCGCTGCAGCTACAGAAGCATCGAGAAGAGGTAAAGCTTTGTGTATTTTTTTATATTTATATACGGGATAGGGTCGGAAAAAAAATGTCTTTTATAACATTTCACCTTATTTTAAACTTGCTCGTAAGGAGTCAGTTTTGCACTGCACTTAAGTGGAAGTTAAACGAAGGCAAAAAGTCAAAATGTTCAAGATGCAGGACTTAAGGACATACTGGGTGAATCCAAGGCTAAATGTATATATCATATGTCTTGGTTTCACTATTCCAAAAATTTAACAAAAAAATTGATCATAATAAAGTATCTACTCTATTTTATTTTTATTTAAGAGTTTATTTCGAGAAAAATATCATAGACCTTATAGATATAATAGACCTTTCTGCATGATGTTCCTATTAAGGTCACATTCAGCTATTGGCAGTATATAAAAAGATGTGGTGGTCATTGAAATGAAGCCAAAATTAGCGCAAAGTAAGGCTATGTCTTGGTTTTACAGACCGAAGGATGTAAAAATATATCTACTCAACTTTACTCCTAAAGAATTTAGTCCAAAACGATCAATCACCTTTCAAATTTTTGAACTCTGAAAGGTTGGTCTGACTTACCGAAAAATGGCATTCCATTTAATAGACCCTTCTGCATGATGTTCATGTTAAGGTCACATTCAGCTATTGGCAGTATATAAGAAGATGTGGTGGTGACCGTCATGAAGGCGAAGTTAGCGCAAAGTGAGGCAATAAGTAACCACCAGTGGAATTTCCCAAATGTACATAAATTTAGTGCATCTTCTAATATTTTCATCCCAACATCCGCCTTATTACTATTATCTGAAACAAGGGAATATATTTTATAACCTATATTTATAGATGTGCTATAAATATAGATATATATATATATATTTTTTGGGCATGTGGCTCGAATGGACCCGCAAAGGTGGGCCCATATTGCGACTTCCTGTATGCTCACCAATGGCTGCTGATAACCCGGCAGGCCGAGGAAGAGGTGGCGCGACTATTTGGAAACCTTTGCGGGGAAGTTATGGATAAGATTGGCCCAGGAAAGAGGAAGGGAGAGGCCTTTGCCCAGCTGTGGGCCACGACAGGCTAATACAAAAAAAAAATCGAAACGTCAACTAGCAAGAAAACTCAAAAACTGCGGTACATACAAGGATGAAATTCGACAAGGAGGTAGTTTTTGATTAGGAGGCGTCCACTATGAACGTATGTGGCGACAGAACTGGATAAAGGGGGTTTAAGGGGCCTCTAAAAATTTAATTGAAAGTTCTACCCTTTTCTATAATCTTAATTTTTTTATGGAGGTACCGCAGTAAGCGTTCGCAAATGACGAATATTGCGGCAAGGCCAAATAAGGGGTGCTTAAGAGTCGCAACTTTGTCTGAAATCTCTTCATTTTTTGCTGCAAACTTGAAATTTGGCTGAAATGTAGAACACATTATCTATAATATTTTCTGTATATCGACCAACTTTACTTATTTGTGATAATAAAATAATCTATATTCTATCTCCTAATCTATATTTAAAGATCACTGTACACGAAATATCCGAAACTGCGTGCGTTGCACTGATGAAATTCAGCAGGTTGCAAATTAAAAGGTAGAAGAAACAAAAAATTGAGTCTACTAACATTTCAATTAACCTTACGCAGACAGAAGTCGCAGAGAAAAGCTAGCTATTGGATAAAATGAACAAAATGTGTTCATAAAATTTATAACGAAATGATTCAGCAAAATGTTATCTTTAATATTAATACTAAAAATAAAATTTGTTTAAGTTCGTCAAACTTATTAGCGCTTACTAGATTACAGCATGACTTTGCAAAATGTGTAATTACATAGATGACAAAAATAAGGTGACGTATATTTACGAGCTTAGCCTAATTGGCAAGGCATCTAGAACGTTATTCAATCTTGTATAGTTTAATTCATATTTTTTTCACGTCTTTTCTTTATTTAAGTTTTGATTTCTGGTCTGAAAATTGTGCTAATTTGTAGAGTTTGGCTCACCTACAATTTATAACTTACTCCCTAATTTATACTTATAATTTACTCCCAGGGTCATTATATACAAATAACTTACTCCATGTCGCCCATAGGATTGAGTTTTTTACCCCATTCAAAATATTTAGTATTTTCTGTTGACAGGGCTTTTCATCTTTCGACCACGGTTTATTTAAAATGTCTTCAATCAATAAGTCTATTTGTGTCACCTTAGACCCATTTTCTCTGTGCTTTAAAATATTATTTAAATCATCGTTTGGATTTTGCGACAAATTTACATCTAAAATTTAAATCGTTTTCATTTTCATTTATAATCATTTGCATTATGCGAACAATACACACATGAACCCACTTCTGGGCGTAGCAAAATAATTTTAAAAAAAAACAAAAATACAAACATAACTATTGAGGTCAAAAATGACGAGAGGTCAATGACGAGTTTTTATAAACTGCTGTTATATGTATGTCGGGATATTAAAATAATGTAAATTTAGCTAGAAAATGTCAATTTGTATCAAATAATTTAATGTTATTCATCTGCTGTCACTATTCCTTATTTATTGTCACATATTTTTTTTACTATTCGTTTTAATTAAATTCGTTATGCCTCTTTTAAAAGTTTCACAAGATGGGTCTTGTACTAGTTATTATTGTTGCAATCTTAATTCGATTAATCTATACTAATAGATAAAGCTAAAGAATTTGTTTATTAGCTTAAACGCGTTAGTCTGAGGACCTACTGATTCGATTTGAAAAATTCTTTCAGTGTTAGAATACCCATTTATCGAGGAAGGCTATAACCATATATATCGTCACGCTAAAATTTAATCTATTTTAATTAACTAATATTACGCGGATGAACAAGCACAGTTAGTTTATAATATATTTTAATTAAGAAACGAATTGGATTGGACGTTAAGATGATAATAATAGATGAGACTTACCAATACACAGGATTAGAATGCAAAGAAATTGGCTAATTCTTGCTAACATTTCTAAAATATACAGTCCTAGACTCCAGCCCTTATAATAAATTTATTTCTAAACTTAAAGAGGACTGTAGAGTTCCATATGACTAGTAAAAATTATAATAATTAAATTATAATTAGTAATTTCTATGCTCACTTTTATTTATTTCATCACTGCGACCACAAGCCGAGTTAAATAACGTGTTACTGTTTTTTTCGGATATCAACACTTGTATTTATCGCTTTATTATTTTGCCCTTAGCGATAAAATTCAATTACTTTTATAAATGTTTACTAGAAAATTGATCTTAACAATAAGCTCTTTAAGAATTAAAATGGCGTGTCATGCGATAGGTTGGTGATAATTAATTTATCGTATACATTATTGATTGGTTTTAATCCTAAAAATATGTGTTATTCTAATAATAAGAAATTAATGTTGGTAACGCTTAATATGGTACTAATTAATGCTTTCTAGATGCTATATCCAATATCTTTATTTTTAAATTGTTACGAGACTCTTCAGAAGCAATTTGTAAAGTGACGTGAGTGAGTTAAGTGACTTTAGGTAAAGACCATCGGAGGTCATGACTTCATAAAGCTAAAATGTCAACTTGTCTTTGGAATTAATGTAATAATATCTTTATAATAATGTTTAGTACATGTTAATAAATAATTAAAAATTATTTATTAACGTGTATATTAGTGTTTATAATTATTTATTGACTTTTCCCGCAAACTACGATACAATTAACCTAGTAGCCGAATAGCAAAATTTTAGAGCACTAGTACTCGATATATATGCAATGTCGTCTGTTACACGTCGCATTCTACCTTTCTATGCGCAAAAAATAAGGAATTGTTTAAGAATTATCTTCAACTTGATATAATTTTGGCCAGGATTTTTTAAAAATTATATTATAAAAATCGTGTTCTGTTTAAAAACAGAAAAGTTAAATGCATGAGAAACTAAACTACTTTGCTTTAATCCGCGAATGAATACGAGGGAAAATCGGTGTAATGCTGCAACCTTTTCAGTGTTTGTACTGCGGTCGTCGTCATCCGTACAGCGCCATCTAGTTTGCTTTGGTGTAGCCTTTTTCCACTCGAAATCATTGCCATCTCGATATGTAGCGGCAGCTACAAGAGCTTGAATTACAATAATGAAAAGATAAGACCGAAAAAGCAAAGCAAGTATGATTATAAGCAAGTAAATTAGTCTAAGCTTGATAGCCTCACAAACGCTTCCGTAGCGACTTGTTAGCAGAACTCCTCTAACACAACAATAGTGATGTACCGGTAAGACAATGAAGAAAACCGTACATTGTAGCAGTAAATCTTCCTGAACGTGACATCTATACAATGGTTATCTCAGACACTAGAGCAATTTAAGTCACGCCGTATTATAAGCTCTCTGAAAAGGAGTCTCTATGACATTGAAAATATAGAACGACCGACGGACATTCATCCACAATCTCAAAATATTCAAAAATATATTTATACATTAAATCACGAGCAAGGACCACAAATTATTCATTACATTGTTACATTACACTACAAATAGTGTACAAAGTAAAACATCCAAGACCTACAGAGATTTCATTACAGTAATGAAGTCACAAGACAGAAATAGCGAAGCAAGTAGTATCTTGCGGCAGTAAATCAGTCTGAACCTGATAGCCTCACAATCGCTTTCGTAGGCACTTGTTTGACACACCGCTTCCGCTTACACTACAATAGTGATGGGGCACAGGTTAGACAATGAAGAAAACCTTACATTGCAGCAGTAAATCTCCCTGAGTGCGACATCTATACAATTACTATCGCAAGCGCTGCGGCGATTTTCATTCTCGGTTGTATTTTTTTAACAACTTTCGTACAACGCGAAACTGCTGCGAGGGAATATTTTAGAGGCACGAAGAAAAAAGTTCCATAGTAAAAAGCTTTTAATGTTAATAAGTACCTTTTAAATATTTATAAACGTGAGTACCATTTAAATTCGTAGTCGGTTTTTTCGCACGGTTTTATGCAGTACTTTTAACTGGCTTTGAAAAGGGGAGGATCTTTTCGAACGGACTGTTCTTCTCAATTCTTGGTGTATGTTTTTTTATGTCCAAATGTATGTTTTGTTTTTTTTTGTTTTGTTGTATCTTTGATATCTGTAAACCGTATTAATCTCTAAAAAACAATTCGCCCTCATTATTTTGTTTAGTAATCTGATCGATACCTTTTGGGTTACCACGTTTTTGTTGTTTATACACTCATAATAACTACGTCAAATAAACTTGATCAAAGAAAGTATTGTTTGGAATTAAGAAACTCGTAATAATTTTTTAAACGATTTATCAAAAAGCATGTACGACATACGAAAATAGATTTTGACAAACGTCGATTACTTTATCTATTCCTTAAATCGATATATAGTTATTAAAATATTTTTTTAAGGCATTAAAAAAACTTATATATTTATTTACAAGATTAATGTTTAGTTGTCAAATGTCTCAAGTGGCCAACTACAATACAATAAAGAAATAGTTTTCTTTACATACAATTAATTACTTTTTAACGGATTGTGAATTATGAATTTCGCTTATTGCATTAATTGACATATTATATTAACTATTGTTTAAGACTTTTGCACGCCTTTATAGGTTAAATGTAACAGTACATTACGTGACATCTCGATGGCTCCCACGTAATTTGTCGTAACTCCAAATTCCAAACTTACACAGTAGAACGTTACGAACACGTAAATAGAAAAAAATTGTCATTATTTAATATATTTTTGTATAAAAATATATATCATGACCACTAACTACATTATTGTATACAATATATTAAGTAGTAATTATACTACAATTTAGTTGTTTATAAAACGCTCTACCGTAGAGCTGGGGAGTTTGGAGTTACGACAATTTACGTGGGAGCCATTATTCTATCTGTTTTGCATGTAAAATCAATGAATCCAAGTTGTTACAATAACCAGAGCAAATATAGAAAGAAATAAAAGTTAACATTAAAGTAACAACTAAAGCAAAAGGACGCAAGTTCAGCTTAGTGCCGCTTCCATGTATGAAGACAGCGCTGATTTTCAGCATGCTCCTCCATTCGTCGCCGAGAGCAAAGAAACACACAGGTTACAATTATTTCAGACAATTATTAATTAAGGTCTATCGAAACTTGTGTGTAGGTTTTTTCATTGGTCATAAGAAGCTTTAAGAGTGGGTGTATTCATGCACAAGCGAAGTCGCGCGCAGCGGCTAGTTCAATATAAATTATGACTCAAATATGCCTAGAATGTGTTTAAATTGACATTTGTATTCACTGGAAACTAGCTCCACCTCGCATTATCTTTGACTTTCGTACAAACTTACAACTCCATTTCACCGCTTTCATAATGTTTTTCCGCTACAAACGGTAACCTATGTCCTTTTCCAAGGTCCAATCTCCAATCAAAGTCCAACGAACTGATACAATAAAGGCACTGACATGCTTGGAAGAGGTGACTAGGTGGCCTCCGAAAATCAGTGTTGATAGTGGGAATCGTCCCTCTTCCAACAAATAAGCTGGGAGGTTTACCTTTTTGGGCATCTCGCTGAGTTCATATAATTTATAAGAGCTTTTTTTTGTTTTTTATGTGTTTCTTTTTATGTTTAAATCGTGTATTGTTGGTATATATATGTACAGTGTTTTTATGCCAATTAAAACTTTTTCTTTTTCTTCTTCTTCTTCAATCTATCTCTGTACCGACACTCATCAAAACTGGTTCAGCGGTTTAGGCGTGAAAGCGTAACAGCCAGAGTTACCTTCACATTTATTATGTTAGCAAGGAGCAATGATGTCTATACGTCATCTCTTAGTCTATTATAAACGAATTTATCACAATCTGTTAAAATCTAGGCATAATTTACCAGTAATTTATTTTAGTCCTTAACAGCAAAACTGGTACTCATACTTTATAATAATATATACATATGGATAAAACAAATAGTGTCCGCTTGTCAAAATGATGGTAGATTGTTGCACCGAGCGCAAAGTGAATCATTAATGCACGAGTGTTATGTTGGTGCCCGTGCGAATGCGAGAGCACAAAATTAACACGAATGCATTAACTACTCACATCAGCATGGTGCGTTATCTACTTTACTCAATTACATCGCTGTCTATTTCCATTTTTTTTATTATCTTCCTAAATATGTAGTATCAAAATTTTATATAGAATGCGTGGCTTTTCTTTCGGTGAAGTCGATTTTTATTTTGAGCCACTATCTTTTTTCTATCCAATGCATATTTTATGTGACACTTAATGGGAGACATTAACCTTCTGTGGTAAATTTGTATGAAAATAAAAAAACGTGAATTAATGAAAAACAATGCAGTAATGAAATTTCATACATCATTACTACACTGTTTTTGTTCTAGGCAGAAAAGGCGTCCTCTGTGATCGGTTTTATAGTGAATAATGATAGGATTACTGCGTAGCTGGAAGAAAAAGTCTTTCACTAAATTTATCGGACTAATACGATACAAAATTGTTACCATTTATGTCGGATTCTGTTATGGTTAATGTCCAAAACTGCTGGACGTGTTTTGACGGGACGTTGACTTCTACAGCCTTCTTTACTTATCAGGTTTCTTAATTTTTACGAAGAAATAGGTTTAAACAAAAATAAAGAATTTTAAATTCTGAATTTGTGAAATTGATGATGAAAAAATGAATTGACGAAATTTAGGAAAAGAATCGAATTCAATGCAATCTCACGGACAAAAACTAGTCACTAATAAAAGACAACTTTATTGCGATATCTCATATTAGCGTCGTTAATATGATAATATGGAAACTGGATACAACGTCGGTGTGATTCGAAGTGAAATACCTAACACTAAGATATCTTTTAAGGATCACCCACGACGTTTCCAAAATTCAAATTCAAATGATATTCTAATCAAGTAGACTTTTTATCAAGTACCTGTACATTTTGTAAATAACCTAGAAACCGACTGCAGCGCCATCTGCCGAGCTGATATATATATTTTTTTTCTATAAGAGAATATTAGGAAAAGTATGTCTAATATTCCCTTTTTCCCCTTCTACTAAGCTTAAAATAAAAGCTTGTATTACGAGTGAGTGCGACAATACTCAACGGGGTTTGAACCGGGAACCATGCGGATTTCTGTACATACTTTATACCGTTGAGCTACTGAGGCTCAATATAAAATTTGAGAAACTAAATCATCTAGGGCACCACCCAAACGCATACGAAAAAAAACATTCAAACCGATCCAGCTGTTTACGGGGAGTACAGTGACATACACACGTACAGTAGATATATGAATATTTAGATAATTAAATCTAAAATATATATATAGCTATGCAGTTAATTCGCAACGATTCATCTATAAATGTGTATGAAAAATCGTTGTCGATTGGAATGCACTCTTTTATTGTTGCATTTGGATGGCGATTGCTTATTTCAGCAGTTCTTCACGGGGCTTGATTGAATAGAATTGGTCACCCATCTTTCACCCATCCGCGCTAAGAGCTACTTAACTTAGCGATCGATTTAAAAGCCGGCCGCTGATAAAGCTGCGAGCTCCTCTAATACCGTAGCCAAACATAGCTCAAAGTATTTGTATATTTTTGATCTTGAAGTCCACAAAGTACTACAAAACTTCGCACAGCCACACAAAGTCCCCGGCCGCACTATATGATCATTGTAATGATCATTCAATTGAAGCCATATCTGGCTCCGGCAAAAAAGAAATGCTTTCAGATATCATCTAACAGTTTCAAAGATTATAGCGTCGCGATGATCAAATTTAATCATTTCGCGCCATTGAACGGAGTCGGTTTCTAACGCGCTTCAAAACACGATTTTTTCCATTTCACTTACCAATGGGCCCACAATAAAATATTAAAGTTTACGACTCGAAATTGTAACACAGTTGTAAACATCCAGCTAGAAAATTAAATCTGACCGTAATTATAGATACGGAATGCATTATTGATTACTCAACCTGTGAACAAGTGTGGCCATTTTATGAGCTGGTAACACTGAATCGCCGCCATTATTATTATTTAAAGTCGGCGCCCCAATATAGCTTTCCTATTTGATCACTGAGTGTAGATGGGGATAGTGTTTAGCTACGCAAAGTTTTGTACAAACATTTGCAAAATCTTGAGCTTGTTATTTTTTGACAGTTGTTTGGTCATTGTGTATAACTAGGGACTAAGACACTAGTATTAATAATAGCTATTTGTGTTAAGTTATTTTAACTTAAATTTATCTTTGAATAAGCACTTATAAGTACAATTTTATGATGTTAATAATTTGCACGCGTTATAGGGCATGCATTGTGTGCAGTTAAAAAATTTGATTGAATATTAACTATTCTTTTATTGTATTCTTTGTTATATGCGGTTTTTTAGAGAAATACTACATACAATATTTTTTTGGTTAGCCTGTAGTTTCCCGCTGCTGGGCAAAGGCCTTGAAATCATTCTTTCCTATCTTGGAGTAATTGAAACCACGTCTTTCCCGCAAAGGTGTCCAAGTCATCTCGCCACCTCTTCCTCGACCTACTTGGTCGTCTGCCATTGGTGGGAGTCCATAATGTAAAATAGAAACGTGTGTGTAAATCGTTTGGCATTAGTGTGCGTGAGGTTTTATTTTAGTAGTTTAATGCTTTAATATATATTTAAAATATATGATATATTGTATAATGCAATATATAGACGTATGCATTAGTACTTTTATTGGTATTTGTTACATGTCTAGATTACATTGTATACTAGTTTTATTTTAAAATTCTTCATTCTATTTACTTGAGTTTGACATCAGGTTGGTTGTCCAAGTCATAGTCAAAGTCAAAGTCAAAGTCAAAGTCAAAGTCAAAGTCAAAATCTTTTATTAATTTAAAATTTGGTGATATAATGTACAACTTAGAGCCTTAGTTTAAAATGGTTCCTCGCGCCCTGCACTGAGAAGAGCCCGTAACAAACTCAGTTGCTTTGGTTTTTTTCCGGTTGGTTATTTCCTGGTTAGTGTTCAACACAGTTCATTAACTAATTATTTATCAACACATCCGTTGTAGGTCTTCGAACGTTGAATCAAACTAATTAAACCAAATATATGCGTTTATCTGACCAATCTGGTGATATCAGTAGATCTAATAGAGCTCTTATCTCATCATTATGGACGACATCTACGTAACGCGGACTTTCTCTCGCCCTAATCTATAATTGAACTAGCTATTTTGACTAATTCACCCGATAAAGATTTTGGGTACCGCTCTCAAATGTGCACGTATCGGGATCCCTTGAAAACGTGTTGAGTAAAGTTTTTGTTATAAGGCGGCCCTTAGACCTACAATAACATTGTACAATAAATTTTATTTTTACAATAGAGTTGCGCTTTGAATTCAAACAATTTATATTATAATAAACACTTTCTTCGACATTTGAGCACGCGCACGTGTATTCTTTATATCTACATAAATACAGACTGAAAATTATTGCGCAATGACGTTACACGATGCAATGGAAATATGTTTCATTCATTCATGATCGGCCCCCAATCGTCCACTGCTGGGCATAGGTCTCCCTTCTTTTATGCCACTCATCCCTGTCTCTTGCCAGTCGCATCCAGCTACCTTTTAGCCGAATTGGGCCGGCGCGACCGGGTACCATTACCTCTTTCTCACATTAGATCGGCGTGAAATGGCGGCAATGCTGTCACGTCAAGTGATGGTATTGTTGTCGCGTTTTATTCAGTTTGTGAGACTTCCCGGTGGCTTTAACTCATCGTTAAAGACCGGCAACGCATCTGCTGTCTGCTAGTTTGCCCCTCTTAAAATAAAAAAAAATAACCTGCCACCCTCTTTATGTCGTCCATACATCTTGCCATTGGACGACCTGGATTTCTCCAGCCCACTCTAGGCCACCTGGACCACCTGCCATCACCACGTCTTTAATATATCTATATGGGAATATAAGATGGAATAAAAATTTAACTCGTTCAAACATTCGTTCAATCATTGCGCTATCTTTAATATTAACCCTACTTTGTCAGCTATGCACTACATATATAATATTATTGCACAATATAATTGATTGCTTAGGGAACGCTTTAACATGCTTTCAATCATTGTACAATCTTCAATGTTAACCCTAAATGGTCAATAATATATCACAACACGGCATATTGCGCAATATAATTGATAGTGTTTGGGCTGCTTAAAAGAAAAAATACGGTTTCCTGTAACGAAATAAAAAAAACAGCTAATTTAGAGATTTATTAAGGCAGGCAGGCAATATCAGTAGAAAAATTGCTACTCCATACTATTCAGATTTATTTTTAATGGGAGTCATGTATGGACACCACATCTGTTCTATCTTGCGGATCTCTGGCGGCAGCAAGTTTTCTGGCATCTGTTCGGGAGGCAGGATTCTAGACGCTTTTGGTTTGCTGAATTTCAAGTCCTCGTAGTCCACACCATGTCTCACCCATGTGGCCACAAAACCTGTTCCTAATTATATAAATTCCAATAAATTAAACCGACAATTTGCGTATTGACAATACTTCTGTGTAATGCCGGAGCCAGACATATCTCAAAGTGTTTGTACATTTTAGTCCTTGAAGACTACAAAGTTCCACAGAACTTTGCGCAGCTACACCAAGTCACCGGCCGCACTAAATGATCATTCAAATGTAGCTATGTCTGCCAATATAACGTTTCTGTAACATCTCTAATACCAACAGTGTCACTTTGATTTCTACACCACCACGTTTAAAAGCTTGTGTTATGAGTAGGTGCGACAATACCCTAGCGGATTTGAATCGGGTACCCTCCCGTTCTATTCCTTCTACCGTTGAGCTATTGAGTTGTTTTTCGTTGCCTTATATTAAAAATCAACATCAACAATCAACTTCTCTCATCAACTACTTACATAATTCTATTAATATTAATCTAAAATAGATTAATATTACAATAGTAGAAAACGTCACTTGAAGATGTCGTAGCTTAAGCAGTAGCCAGCATTAGAGTCGATCGCTAGGTTAAGCAATTCTTACCGCGACCGGGTTATAGATGGGTGACCCATTCTAACACTGGTTTAGAAATATAGGAGTTCCTCCGTGTTTCAGAAGGCACGTAAAACAGTGGGTCCTGGTTAATCACTGAGTGATATTAGTCGTGAAATGGTACAAAGCGGGGGGGTTCCGGGGATGACGTCAGACGTTAGTCGGCCTCCTTCTGTAAATTTTCTTTATCTATTCAGCCTGTTGGAAAATTGTTGGCTCACTTGACATTATTTTTCACAAAATTGGAGTGCTCTTTTAAATAATTGGCATCATTTATTTTACGCTCTTCGAATTTAACGCGCCAAGGTCGCGCGTCGAACCGTTGAGTAATTAAAAAAATAAACATTTGTTAAAGTACACAAGCGCCATCAACCAATAGATTAAAAAAAAAACATTAAAAAAATATATCATTATTATTATTAGTTAGGCTAGCAGAAAACTGATGGTAACTACAGAAAAATAAAACGCTACACTATGCAATGTCTCTCGGTAAGAACGCTTTATAATGTATATTTAGACCATTTGTGGAAGCTGTGAGTCACAAAACTTTTACTTGCGAAAATTAAGAGCTTGACAGACAGACAAGCGCTTTTATTTCATCTAACATATATTGACTTGCCCAATTTATACATCAACATGTAAATGCAAAAAAATGGAGGCAATATTAAGCGTCTATGGTCTATGGTCTACTTTTTGTAAACGAAAATATTAATATTTTCATAGACTTTTTTATTAACAATTTCAATTGTTTGATGTAGAATAAGAGTAAATACAAGGTACCTGTACATCATTATAATCGCTCAAAGCTAGTTCCATAATTCTCTAAAATCTATGGATTTTACACAATAATCGTATATATTCAATATACCAGGTCAATTTATATTAGACGAAATAACGCAAAGTTACACCTCCATATAAAGTCGATACTTCTACTTAATTTTTCTATTCAACAAAAATTGTTTAAAAAAATATAAATTGACATAAAAATATCTACTTAAGCTTATACCGCCATTTGTTTGTCGTGTTGAAAGCCTCTTTACACTATGCTTATTTTTTTTTTCAGATTGATAATATGATCACTTTTTTAAAATATATTTTTACTAAGGTTTTACCTTAACCTTGATTGAGTTTTGAACGTAAGCAATAACTAATAGGTTCCGTGAAACGACACCTGTGTGTGAAATACACTTACGGAAAGGTAATAACAATAATTGAAGGTCATATTTAAATGAAAACCCAACATAAGTTTAATATTTTAGCATTTCGTATGGCTTGTGTTATATTTTAATTAGTAAATATGAAATCAATAATGAAATTCTTAACTGTGATTCTGTTCATGCATAATGTAAAGACACTAACACTCGTATAATACCATGTCTAAGCAAAAATTACGCATCCTTTCATATTTTTTATTTATTAAAATTTAAGCAAAACGAACCTCTTTGACAATGAAATAATAATATCACATATACGCACATATCGTGTAAGTCTCGTAGATAACCAACTACTGTTATATTGAGAGCATACTTTGCCACAATTACATTAAATATTTACCATAAATTTTGGAAAAATTCGGAGTTAGGTCAGTTTTTGAGGGCGTATTTTCAGCTTAGACAATCGTTAGTTCATTTTCAATTCTGCCCTATTCGCCAGAATCAGCATTAAAAATGTAAGTACATTTTCGAAGCAATAGCAAAAATATACAATCCTATATATTGGAAGTTTCGTCTTTCATATAAGGAGGTAGTTCAAGAGCTAGTGCCAATAACTGATCTACATTACAATCACAGTTTTTTCGGACTTAATTTCACAAGCAATATGTTAAAATTTACAAATTTACAGTACTATAGGGGAAAGGGTGATTGCGCCACTTTTATTGAAACCCTCTTTAAAAAAATTAACCATCATGTCAGAGTTTTGTGAAAGACTGATTGATGCCTCAATACCTTTGCCTAGCTAGAGAAAAAAAAAAAACTTTCGGGCTTGATCCCCCATTCTTTCCTATTATCTACGAATATATTCTATCAGCATGGGGAAACTTTATGTATTGAAGTATTTTGTAAATTAAAAATCCTTTAAAGTTTTAAAATGGCGTGCACACTCTTTCCAGAAATAGCCGACGAATACCTAAATAACGAAGCGATAGTTTCTAGACACTTTAATATAGCATACTTTAAATATAAATTGTATATTTCTTGTAAAATTAAGTCTATATAAAAAGACATTAATAAAGATTTCAAAACATCTGTCGAAAAGATCACGAATCACAACATAGACGCCTGTCTCGATACAATGAGTAATCCTAGTGATAATAAACTGACAATCACTCTTAATAAAATGGAATATACAAGTAGTTGTTATATCACACTACAATATGTACTTATATATATAACTAAGTACAGTTGATTATATCTGTTTTATAAACATCAAAAATGTAAACATTTTGAACGCTCATGATAGTTGAAAAATATACATTGAAATGCCAATAAGCCAATCTAGCTCTCATTCGCACGAGAGCTTTTTTACCGCGCGTTAAAAAAGCGTTCAAATAGAACATATGAACTCACAAGTGAGTGTTCACAGGACAGCGCTGTTATAACGCGACCCTTTTTTATCTAGAAATGTTCTATTTTCAACACTATATACGTTATATCTTTGTATCGACAACGCTAAAAAAACGCCAACGCCGAAATTTAATGCAACGCTTTTTTAACTTTCGTGCGAATGAGGGATAAATGGACTTTTCACCGATTGCCGATAAACTGCCTGATAGTCGTATCTACATTTTTGATAGACAATATAATTTTTTTTTAAAGTGTCTGATAGAATTATGACTGCATAATTCTTTCAGTCACTTTGAACTGGTTAATTTGTATTCTTTACTTAAGAAACTCTTAGAAATGAATTTTATCAGTCTATAACAAGTGGTTTATCGGTAAGTGATAACAGAGACTCTTAATAGAATTTTCGTAGTAATTTAAATGGTCACTAAAAGCTATCACACTAACACATGATAGCGAAATGAATAATTTATCTACATTTTTGACATTAAAATATGAAACAGACTATAAGTATATTTAGTTTATATGATATTTAATTTAGGTTGTGATAAAGTCTATCCACACTTTAGTAATTTAATTATATCAAAAATCAAGTACCTGTACATCAATTAATTTAATCATATTTTTATTTTATAAAACACCTAGTTTTTAATTCTGCATTAATGATCGTACAAAAAAACCTAAACGATTAAATTAAGAAAGAGTGGACAGATTATAAAGCCAAGTTTATACTAATGAAGCGAGCGGTTTAAGTACAGCGTTGGAAGTGTATCGGCTAAATTGAACATTTTACCACTAAAGGGACGTTATTTATAGATGTTATTTAGAAACAATTTTAAAACAATAAGGTAAAAGCTAGTATGTTAACCACGGTTGCCATGGATTATGGACATAATTATAGAAGGAGAAAAGACCGAAAGACAAAATTCTTGGACCCTAGGAACATTGTAGTCATAGGAGATTAAGACGTAAGGTACACATAAATTGATAAAAATATCTACGCATCTGTTGTGTTCAAATCATTAGTGTAAACTTTCCTAAAGTATAGCAAAAGTGTATATGTGCGTGCAGTGAAGGCTATATACCAAATCCAAAAAAAAAAAATATTTCGTCAATTTCCGAAGGCTAATTAAAAATGAGATCTCGAATTTTGGTTCGATAGTGAGCAACTCTGAAATTCGTTCATTATTACAAATGATCTTACACAAAAAACATCTACAAGCAGATTGTACTTGATAATTCCCGATAAATACATCTTAACACGAAAAAAACTAACTTCAAACCATGCTAGATCGCACATATTATCTATAATCGATTAATATGCATGGGCCTACCTAAATCATGCATAACGCGCTGGCCGGACACTTTCTTTCGTATAACTTATATATATATTATTAAAATACAACAATATAATATATCTCTATTGAATTTAACTTTATAATAATGTTATGTAATATGTATATAATCATCGACAACATTATATTAACTCTACAACAATTAAATCACATTTTTTTTTTTCATACAAATCTACTGTTGTATTGAGACGATCAATAATAAAAAAATCCACTCCTAAGTACTCTGTCACTAATACAACTATTACTTGTAAATTTTCTTAAAATATTTCATTAAATGGTGTTATAATATTAAGAACTTTAATATTGTACACATCTTAGTATTTTTTTTTTGTCTTTTTTAATATATTTTTTTTTGTATTATGATTATCTTACTTTGTTACTTCGTTCGCCAAGCCGTATACAATACTAGAGCAATCACGAAAGAGTAAATGTATACGTACAATTTTTCAGATTAATAAATACAATAGTAAAATAGGTATTTTCAGTATAGTCCACAGCGAGGAACATAACCTTTACTTACTCGTAACCAAACCGAGAAGCGGGAACCGGTCCATAGTCCATACCTAACTCCGCATCTGAATTCGACTTGTTTACATTCCCTACTTTTTTGTCTTTTAGAACGGATCTTTTGCATTTTGAAGGCCATTGCCCAGGGCCGGATTTGTTTAAGGATTCCATCTTATCGACACATACGTCCTACCGCAGATTATATAATTGAAAAAAGTTGTTTAAATATACGCCCACGCTCCTTGTCTGTGATCTATATATCTGTCTCGTTCTTTTTCCGCGGTCCGAAGGAGAGAGACATGCCACTAATTACGGAAACGATCTTTACATATACGAAGCTTAAAAATAACTAACTAGTCTTTTTAAAGGCAGACCATCGACTCGGGCTTACTTCCTAACGATGCGTACCGTCGCGTGAAATATAATTTTCGTACTGCTAACATATTAACGCATCAACACGAAAGGAGTACGACTAGAAATTACCTCACGTCGCGGCCCGAGGGCCGGCCACGGTCAGTTCGCGTTATCATTCACGACAGTTAAATACGAAAGTTAATATGATTCAGCAAATTGGACGCGAGACGTCGAGAGGCGAGCGACTGCGGAACTATCGAGTCGGTCGTCCGCGCGAATTGACGAAAATTGATTCAAAGTAGAATGAGCAACATCGAATTGACGCAGCGATTCGTCTCCGCCTCCGCCGCTCAAGAGAACGCCGCCCGAAGATTCGCTTCGCACGAAGGACACGAAGCGCGAAATCTCACATTATATACAATCGCGCGCGTTTACATGGCGCGGAATCATACATATACATATATTATATACATTTGGCACTAAATTCATCGTGGTTCGTACGCGCCGTCGGGCGGGTAGGGTCACGCCGGGCACAGCGCGGGCCGGCAGCACTCGCAGCACGCGCACGCGGGGCACGCAGCGCACGCGGCGCACACGCACACGTAGTAGCCGGGAGGCGGCATGGCCATCTGCACGGGCGCCAGCCCCACGCCCACGCCCACGCCGCCCAGTAGCATGGGCGCGCGCGCGCACAGCTCGCGGCATGCCAGCGCCTCGATCAGAGCCAGGGTCTGCCGCCGCTCGTGGCCCATCAGGCACACGGTCGATTCCCGCACCACGCCGTGCAGCAGCGTCAGGTACCTGGCGGAACAGCGCTTTGCTTAATATAAGTATGCAATTAGAATAATCAATAAAGATTAATCTCCAAAGTTAATCATTATAGAATACTTTAAAATAAGGTACCATTTACTTACTAAAATATTTAAACATAAATTAAAG
>JANCMC010044589.1:337788-457550 GCA_024363005.1 Charaxes varanes | reverse complement strand
AAAGCAAGAAACGTTTCCTAGACATCAGATCTTATATTAGCGTTGTAGTGTACATTTTTTATCTATCCTAATTACTGCTGTTGTGGTAAAAACCGACTATATCTGTGTTGTGTGTGAGTATTATACACGATACACTTACCTGTGCTTTAGCGCCTCCTCCTCTCGCCCCACGAAATGGTTTCGCAAATATGCTTCTAGTTTGGTGCGCTGTTGTCCAAGCTCTGGGAAATCTATGAAGAATCTCGAGCACATATATCGCTCGAGGATTTTAATCTTGTCTGGTCGTGCCGGCCTGTAGCCTTTAGCTAGCAAGGCACAGTATTTCAAAAGACCGCCGCCGCGAATTTCCTCAGGCTGTCGTGTCGCTATCAATTTCTCTGATAAATGGAGCAGAGCTTCACTAAAATCTCCATAAACGGATTCACCAACCACAGTTGGATAGAAGTTCTCTCCGATCGGTAGCTGAGCGCATTCGTGGAAAGCAAGTAGTGAGTCCAAGGCAATTTGGAATGAATCAACTGAGAATTCGAATTGACGGCGCATCGTGTCAACAAACTTTAGCTCGACAGACTTGTGGCCCCGTGAGTTGCCGAGGGAAATGAGCGACCAGCGGTCACCGTCCGAGTTGACGCGCACCATCTTTGATACGTAGGCTTCTTTTAAGCCCGCGGGGGATACGCGACGACGAGGTGTTGTTGGTGGCATTAGTGTGGAAAGGTGTCCGAGGACTGCGGCTTTGACGCGGTCGCAGTGACGCGCGGTCGGCAGATCCGCAGTGAAGATGAGGTCGATGTCAGAATATGGCTGCGGGCGATCGGCCAAGACGTTACTAGCTGCGCCGCCGTTGAGGCGCACATCCCGTACAGTAATGCCTGCACCGCCTTCAGTTTGAGCGGCTTCGAGGCGAGCTCTCACGCCGGCCACCAGCTCGCGCAGTCTCACGTGGAGGGTTGGGAAGTTGCCGCGCCCGTGTATTGCAACAACCTCGTCCATGACGTCATTCAGCCTTCGAACTTGTTCATAGCTAAGTACGGCATGACGCTCGCCACCACCGCAGCTATCTTCTGAAGAGGTGTAACTCGACTCGCTCTGGAACAATGGAAAAACAAAATTTACTACATTCTATGTAAACGTATCGTACTCTATGTGTGGTGCATAATTTTTAGTTTTGTAAAAATTGCAACGCGTCACTAAACGTGTCAGGTCGTATTACATAGATGGGTACATAGACGTTTTTTAATTACTACATAGCGGTTTTGACCAATTTTGTATAACTGGTTCTTATATCACGACGCAATAGGCTGACGCGCAACAAAGTAACATATAAATCATAATATTCTCGCTGAATCACTTAATGTTGCCCTATATAGACGTGTTGCTATCATAACAACAAAGGAAATTAGTTATTTTATTAGTATCTGAATAAGACATTAGTTAAGACTAGGTGGAAAATTTTATATTGTTGAAAACCGACAATTTTCCGCTACTTATAATATTTGGCAACTTTCTTTGCGTCAACGGTACGAAATCCCGATTCATAGGTGACAACAACTAGGGTCCATCTCTGGTTGGTTTAAAATATAGAATACATTTTTTTTAATTTATCGGCAGTTCTAGAAATGGCAGCCTTTTTCCAGACTGTAAATAAAAACCACTCCACATAAACAACTCAAAGTTTCAAAACGTATGAAAGCTCTCTTGGTGAGTTGGGTATTAGACAGTACCCACATCGCTAATTTTCAAATGTGTGATATATTAGGCCAAATTGATACTTAACACAAGGTAAGATCGTGGCCAAAAGGTAATGTGTTTTAGATTATATAGACGCAAAAAGATGATAATCAAAATGCGTTCATTCTCAATTTTGTCTGTTCAAATACATATCACGTTTAATTGAATTTGTCTTACTAATAAGGACGACCTTGGCTGATCGCGCGTATATTTTTATTGGGCGATTCAACTACCAAAATAATTACGTAATCTCTAAATATATAGCTATTAGAGCAATATGTCAAGACGGGCGTATAAGCCAATTTTTACGAGTTCGTCCGCTTAAAATTACGTGCAGTTGTAATTCCTTTGGATTGGAACACTCCATTAATAGCAAGCATTAGTGGCCTATAGCTTGCTATTTAGGAGCGATTGGGGGCTACCTCCTTTCGTATGTTTTGACTGTAACAAAGGTGACTATGATGTCTGCAGCTAACAAATATCCAACACTTAATTTCGTAATAAATGTGCCAAATAGGCTCCTTATTTCAAAGTCATTACAGTATACTGATTGCATTTAATTTTATGGCTTTGAAAGTTATCATAAAATTATTTTAGCGTGATGATATACATATAGCTTATAGCTTTCCTGGATAAATGGGCTATCTAACACTGAAAGAATTTTTCAAATCGGACCAGTAGTTCCTGAAATTAGCTAGTTCAAGCAAACAAACAAACTCTTCAGCTTTATATATTAGTATAGATTGTATACTAGCTGGTATCGGGCGCGTTAAAGTCGCAAGAGTATTAACTGGGACTGACATGCCATTTAAAGTTTGCTTATTGTTTTTAATCAATTATCAACTTTTCAATTATATTATGATAGAGATTTTTACAAAATTTAGAAAGAGTAAGTATTATCTGAGTATTACACAAGAGTCATTGTAAGCAGGGATACATAATGATTTCTCCTTCGTAATATAATAATTACGCATGGATCTTCATAGTGCTGAAAACTGACATATTATGATCGCTTAGTAAGCATTATGTCGTAAATGGCGACAATAATGGTTGGCAAAACTTTTAGGGGCAGGACTAAGATTGAAAAAGCGCAAGCAATATGTATGGTGTTTGAAGAAGTGTATATTATTCTTATATGTGCAGAAACCAAAAAGCAGGTTTTATTAACAAATCTACTGCCAGTTTGCCACCTTAATAGCACAAAAAATACACTTTCTAATACACAATTCGCTTACGCTGGCTGGTCAGATATCCTTTGCATGTGTCGACCTAGCGTGCATAGCGGCCAGCCGTGCGGGTGTAACTAATTCGAACGGTATTGAAATCGTAAGTGACAATGTCACGATCACGGCCTCGTGGCGTTAGGCCATTTTCCTGGTCAATTTGAGCCTGCCACACGCGGAGGTCGACCACGCGATATCGCACCTTGATTATGTAATTTAAATTTAAAGCTCAGTGGGTCAATTTCTATTTTCATTGACAAAATTGTCAACCTTGACCGCTACACGATCTGTGTCGGTTTTTTCTTAGTGCAGCGATTGAAGTAAGTTGGTACGGTTTTATCATCGGACCGGTAAAATTGGATTTCGATTCTTGTTTTGCTTGATGACGCCATCGACCCATGTCTAGTTATACTGAACCGAAACATATCATAGAAGTTTATTATAAATATCTGTTAAAAATTCTATCTATGTACTAAAAAAAACGTGAATTGGATAATTACTTTTTTGTTGCGTTCGTTATTTTCAAGACAGGATTCTTTTAAATAAAACCAAATGGTCAATAGAAGGCGCGGCGCTAACGCTATACGTCTTGCCTTCAACTACCTGAAAATACTTATGTATGATTTAGTAACTGAATGTATGTAGATGCTGTAGGTTATAATATAAAGTGTAGATAATACAATGAACGAAGAATATAATATTACAAAAAACTAGATATGTGAGGATAATTATAAGAAATACATCTATTTATGTGTAAATAATATATAAATAAATATAAAGACATAGACATATAGTCAGGACAGGGTTTGTATAATGAATTTTTTTTGTGTCTGTTGGTTACGGGAAGTTTTAGAAACGGCGGGATCAATTTTGACGAGTCTTTCACTGGTTTTACAAAGAATAACGTAGGTTACTTGCAGCTAAAATAATTAGCACAAATTCCGCATAAAATAACTAAAAATCAAGAGCATCAGCTAGTTTTATGTAAAATTTTATTTTATAATCGTTTCACAAAAGTTTCCGTTCTACGCAAAAAACTTTTAACTTTAGGCGAAACTTTCCATTTCTTGACACGTTCGAAGTTAGAATGTACATTAGGTACATATTACCTTGGATTTAGAACACTGACAGCATAAATAAATTAACTCTATTAAGGCAATATGTTAATTAATTAATCCAATAAGGATTGCATAGCACAAATTTCAAACTGCCACGGCTCTAATTATTTCATCCAAAAAGAGACGTCAACACACACGTAAATCGTCTGCTTTAAGCCTCAGCTATGTTGGAAATGTTCTTCCATCTATGTGGAAAATGTTCAGGTAGACATTTACCTTTCCTCGTTATCGGGGATGGTATAGTAATTCAATTAATGGAATTAATCACTTTATCGAAGTGTGCATTAGCGAAGCATTTAAATATCTCGCATAGCTGTAAGGTGTTGAAGATAATGATGATTGTATTCGTGTCCTGTGATGATATGTGAGCACGACTCGAAGTACTTGCATCGGTTGCACATCTGATTTCATTAATTATAATTACTAGTGATCGCCGGCTGGTCGAAATTCGCCCACAAATTGTTCTATTAACAGAAAAATTAAATTTGACAATGATTAAGCCACGGTTGTCACGATTACACTTTGACATCAGCCGACACGTGTGTGTAAATAGAGTATATCGTCTGGCATCGGTGTGCGTGTGGTTTTATTTTAATAATTTAATATTGCATAATATAAAAAAATATAAGCTTTCGTACATCTTCCTCGATATGAACTACGATTGTGCCAAATTTCATACTCCTCCGTCCGCGCAATTTTCGCAAAATGGTACCTAAAGTTTTCGCTTCTTTTTTTATAATTATATATCATTAACTATAATTATATTAATTATAATTTTATATCATTAACTGAATAACGCCTGATCATATTCAATTTTAGCGTGGATCTTTAGCGAGGAAATCGTCTTTAATATTGTAGAGCTTCCATTGCTAATCTGTCTTCTTTATATATAAAAGCGATAGGTCCCCTATCCCGCAGTCTCGAAAACCGCGGAAAACCGCATGCAATTAAATGGCAAGGAGGTAGTTAGTTTATAGTTAGTGAAGATCAGTTATGAACGGATTTTTCGATAAGGCCAGATTAGGGAAGTCGCACAGGGCTCTCGCAAGTATAAGGCGGACAAAGTCGCCAGTAACAGCTAGTATAGCTTATTTTGAGAGGGGGTATAAATATTAGGCGCATCTAAAAAAAAAAATTTGTATTCATAATTTTTTTTATTTTTGTTTACCGTTTTAGGGACTTTTGTTCTTTTACGAACATGCCAGCCCCATTTTTTTTGTATTCATAAAAATAATTGTTGTGGCATTCTTTTATAACTCTTCTAACTTAGGTTTCAGTTTAATAATAATGCCACGTACCCAAATGAAGTAATGCTATGTTAAAAGAATAAAAAAAATTACAAAAATGTAAATTTATATATTTTTTTTCAGTTACGAAATTTTCTAAAGCCGCAACAACTTCATTAATTAAAACGTTCATAAATTACATATGACAAATGATTGTTTCGAATAATTACTTTAGCATAGTCACGAAGTTCGCTTACATTGTTGCAACTGAAGCGATCCACGCAAAAAATGGACTTACTTAAAGTGTCATTTATCACGCATAATCGATTATTTTTGTTTTGAATACATTTTTTTATGTTATTATATTTTGCGCAGATTCTAAAGTAAAATTACAAACAAAATGTCCCAGATAGCACAACGTATAAATGAAAATTTTAATTACAGACATCCTTTTCTTTAAAGAACTATTCTTTCATGCGGCAAATGAAAGTATCAAAATGGGATACCACTTAAAATAATTGTGCCATTCAGGAGTTTCCTATGATTTTAACGACCCTCATTCGTTGGTATTGGATAATTAAAATAGAAAAATAGATTAGGAATTCTGGTATATAAAAATGACAAACCGGTCAAAGTATGTGCATATATTACTAGTCCCATGTGATTGAATATTATCTTATATTTAATAATATTATTGAAATTAGCGTATATTTTGGACTCTCTGAGGACACATCATCGTATATTTAATAAGTTATACACAAGTTGGGATCCTATTAAAATTGTAATATTGTGTTAGATAATACTATGTGTTTACGGTCTACTTCATCCGTGTTCAAACTTGCAGGAGCAAAAAGACTTCTTAAATCTGGCCCTATCAAGAAATCCATTATTACATGACACCTACAACTATTAACTACCTCCTTGCTAAGTGTCAGCTTTGTAAGTCCTGCTACAGGTCTAGAGATTCCATGATAATAGAACTTTGGCTTACACATACTAGTTATTTACTGGGACATTGTCTGCATAAAATAAAAATTGCCCCTAGACCTCCTTAATGTGGTTCTATCGAAAAATCAGTTTTTAGCAGATATCCACTAACTATAAACAACCTCCTTAGCAAATTTCAAATTTGTATGTCCCACAATTTCCTAGATTTCAAATCTGCCATTGTAACCGGTAGTCTAGTGCACTTCAAAAACTGTGCACAAGATTTATCATCTCTGGCAAAGGTATATATGAACAAGTCCTGGGAAACTTGGTGGAACTGATCAAAATTAGTTAAAGGTAGATTATATGCTTCTATCCAGCCCGACATACCAACATGCGCATGGTTTTTTCTTCATAGATATGCAGACCGCTGGATCACTTCAACTATCTGGCACTTGCGTCTTGGCCATGCTTGCACGCCAGTTCATCTTTGTAAGCTTAGGATTAGAGACCACTCAATTTGTGAATGCGGCCTAGAGGACGGTACTGTTTCCCACATTTTCTTTTCCTGTCCCAAACTTTCCCACCCTCTATATGATGTTCTCCCTCCTAAGTTCCCTCGCCCTGTCAATGTTGAATGTTTGTTAATGTCTGTGTTTAGTCCATGTTGTAAATTCGTATGTAAATATATTAAATATAATAAGATTAAGTTGTAAATAATGTATATTTGTGTGTACACATTTGTGTATAAAATTATTCAATTTAATACAATTTATTTCACACTAATAACAAAATCCTGCTATTTGGTAATGTGTCAAAATTTAGTTTTTATTTCAGCTCACACTGATCAATCTCCTCTGTTTTGCCGTCAAATAACGTGACATTGGCGAAATAAATTGTGCCTAGTTGGCATAAATAAGAGCCACAAACCAAGAATTGAATTGAATTGAATTCTAGATTTCATAATAGATGACTTTTTGCTATTACATACATCTAATATATACAATTCTCGTGTTGCTGTGGTTTTTGCCAACTTCTACTTAACGTCTTGACCAATTCATATCAAAATTTAGGTCCCTATTTGGTAGGTATAAGAAACGGTTTTAAAACTATTTTTTAAACTTCTATGTGATAAGGGTACTCCACGCAGGCTAAGTCGCAGAGTACAACTAGTAATTATATAGAATGAAGCACAAAAAAAAAATGAGACAGAACGAGTGCTTGTGCTTTAGTCACAATGTCATATGTATTTGGATATTATATTACACACCCTTTTAATTCACAGATCTGTGCTCATAAAACTTGTGTTCGGAATGGTCACTACCAACCGACCAGGAGGTTTGTACCAAACCAAATTTCAACCAACTACCTTACAGGTTTCACTTTCTTCTGTTGTTGAGCTATCAAAGGACAAAGCTGGAGCGACTCAACTGCAAGCAGTTTTATTTTTAATATAGTCCTCAAATGAGAGATGAATTTCTTAGCATTCCATGGATTCACCGTGCAGATGCCCAGTCCATCGCTTTGCAGAGGAATTAACCATAGCAGTACTAGGGACTTGTGACCCAGGTGGAGGTTTAGGAGCACACTCTTCCTTTGGCTCCGAGAAGACTATTATAGTGTTCTGTAATATACCCTTGTCTGCGAGCGCTCCGACCACTTTACCGATACATTTGTCTAAATATGTAACAGTCTCTGTAATAAAAAAAAAGATTACTAGAGAAATGTAGAGAGAGTATGGTTTTTACTTGAATATTCGATAAAAAGAAAGGGAGAACAAAAAGAGATAGATATACTTGATTTGAGCATGCGAGAGAATAAGATAAAAATTCTTTGTATTCTCTTTCTTTGGACTTTCATAGTCCTGGGCACTGACCGAGACTACAAAGCCTTCAGGAAAGCGTCATAGTTAACGTGGTGTATAGATGTTACATCATTTTTGTTCCTTTGTTTAATAAAATTTATTGGTTAGTTTTATGTTAATTATTTTCAACGTAATCGTCACCTGTCCATGGTATCATAGAAGTTTTACTTCCATCACACGTAAAGATTAAGCGTTCCCTTGTTTTGAAGATACATACCCGCGTATAAGCGTCTATTTGAATTGGCAATATGCTGACTCTTGACCGTAGAGTTTAGAGAGGGTTGCAGAAGACCTCCTTCGTTGCCAGCGTGGGGAGTGCTGTGACTCAGGTGTAGAAAAAATGGGTTGGACTCGTTATGATTCTCGATAACTAAAATATAAATCTGACTCTTGTATAGTGTTAATAATATCTATACCTTTATAGATATAAAATAAATTGTGCGGTCGGGGGACAGGAACGAAGTTCCTTATGTCTTCAACTCCGAATGCAACTGGAACTGAAATCTGTATGTTTCAATTTTAATTATAATTGCGATTGTTTAGTCAATTGAGTATATTTAAAACATAAAAGATTATTTAGTATAGATTTGCTGAGTATAAAGATGTTGTTAGACTAGCTAATTACGTAAACGTATTTGGGTCAAACACAAAATGTGTAATTCATAATTATGCAAAACATGTCATATAATTTTCAAAATTATCATTTATTTACATTGTCCTATTTGTTTCCTCTTAATAAGATTGACACAGATGAGTCTTATATATTCTTGCAAAATCACAGTTTTTATTTTTATATGGGCACAAAAAGACTTACTTATCTACAGATGATAAAATAAAAAGTTTTTTTAAGAATCACATTATGACGATTCATTTGTAAAACCTAATATAAAATACTCAAAACAACTTTTACTTCCCTTACTAAATAATTAATACTTGACAATGCGTGTATTTGAGATACTAAAAAAATAATCAAAAATATCCAAAGAAGGGATATCTTTCCTGTCGAAATCTTTATACGTCATTTCCCTTTGCAACGTGATAGGCACAAATGCTCTTGATGCACCCCCCAATAAGGTGTACCTTTTCCGTAACCTCGCTCAGTAAAATGCCAATTAATAGTTGTAGCGGAAAACTTAATAACGTAACACAAAACGCAAGTAAAAAGAACATAGACTTGTTCCGGTATTGAGTTAAGTTATATTTATATTGCTTAATCTATTTGCACTCTAAAATTATAGTTGAAGGTATTGGAATTAATTACTTTACAACATCATTTATACCACATTCTTGAAAATAAAGATATGATTATTATTATTAGGGTTTATTAAAGGATTAAGGGACACTCAAAATATGTAAAATTTGTAAATCTGGAGAAAATTCTTTTATTATTTTTATTAAAGCAATTAAGTGAACACATATGGCAGTTGGATCATGTAGCAGGTTCTTCGATACGGTACAAAAAGATGTAGTGTTTGTATAAATATTAGGAGGCTCCAAGTTGCTATTGAAATATACGGATGTATGTAACAATAGTTGAGATTTAGATCCACTTAAATGCGCCGATTGAACCTCCTGCCCATATTTTAATTAGAGGTCGCGCCATGCTTGTAGCCGAATTGGGCCGGCGCGCCCGGGTACCAGTACCTCTTTCTCACCTGAGATCGGCGTCATGTGGCGGCAATGTTAAATTTAAGATTTTGATTACTTAAAAGTAATTTACATTAAAATAAAAAATAATAAATGTGTTGCTCATATAAAGTCATAAATTTTAGTTGGATTTCACTTCATTATAAAGTTCATAAACAATAACAACGATATCTTGAGAATTTGTATGCATATCTATAACACTTTTTGTCCGTTTAT
The DNA here is from genome assembly GCA_024363005.1 of Charaxes varanes. Taxonomy (NCBI): domain Eukaryota; kingdom Metazoa; phylum Arthropoda; class Insecta; order Lepidoptera; family Nymphalidae; genus Charaxes; species Charaxes varanes. The sequence continues at coordinate 447,598 of JANCMC010044589.1, read as the reverse complement.
TTGCGTTCGTTCACGATATTCTCACATCCTTGCCTCGACGTTATGGCTATTTGCCTCAAAACCGAACGGCCACTGCCTCGACCTCAAATATTTCGTAGCAGAGAAAATTTTATGCAAAAATGGCCGACTATATTCGGTAGTATTAGAGATTTATAAGCGATAAAAATTATTTACGAGCGCCAGATATAAAATTCGCTCACGATGAACATCATATCCTATAATCCGTACTTATAAATAAAATTGAACTGTCTGTATCTGACTTATAAATTATTAAACGTCTTCATTTCATAACGTATGTTTATGTACTAGCTGTTGCCTGCACCTTCGTCCATATTATTAATAGGAATATTCTTAGTGTTTTATAAATGCATCTTAGGGTTTTTGAGAAATGAGTATACTTAGCCATTTCTTGAAGTGTTTTATATGAAAGTTAAGTACGGCATTTATATTCTTAATCAACAGATAAATTAATCTTTATTGTGAAAGGCAGGTAGTAAATTACATCCAATACAATAACGCGTCTATCTTACAAATATCAAACACAACGTTTAGCGCAGTAATTATTATTTGTATTGAATTTGAGTGTGTCAAGGCGAGTGACTCTTCCTAACGAGTCATCTCACCGCGTGGGCTCTCGGTTCTAATACCCACAAATTAACAGGTGCTCTATGTTAAACCATCTGCTAACTAACGCCATAAAAAACACACTATAAACAATGGAGCCTCAATAGCGCAACTGGAGAAGGACTGAGCTAAAATCCTGGTAAATGGTAATTAGTTCAAGATTCGAGACTAGGCTATAGCTGTACACACTCCTTGTTCAAGGTTAAGCTTGGTTGATTGTGAAATGGAAAAGATATTAACAAGAAAGAGAACAAAGAATAACGGAAACGAGAAAACTCGTAATGCTCTACTTTGATGATGCCTTGATGTAACGAAGTACTTAATTATAAGCTAGGTAACTAGCTTTTATCTGCCGCAACACTCGGGCTTTTACCCTATTTCTTGACAATAATACTTTCTTCTGAATGAATATTACCCAATATCCTTTATGTATCTGAGACAAAGTACATATATACACATCGTTCTAAAATATTACACAAATAAATATTATACGAGCAATAAAACAATTCGTATCGTATCTGCAACATCCTTTGGCTTATAATAATAAAGTAACGAATCTTTCAAGTAAAGGTGAAGGTTACCCAGATTTAAACAATATTGTATTAATTGCATAATGTATTCCTGATTGGTATTCACAAAAAGTGTGTGGTCGTCCGTTGGTTGGTGGTAAATTAGTCAAGTTCACTTGAAGGAAAACACTTTTGACCTCCAAACTTTGAGACGATAGCTGGAGAGCAGGTGAACAATATTCAATAGATACTTGAAGCACTATGAAAAATTGTGAAATTTAGGAAGGACACCTAAATTAACCTGGCTATAGGGTAGTGTGAGTGCTTTTAAGAGGATTTTGATGTGAAGCATCTAATGCAATGGGTCAGGCCGTCGCGTCTGTAACGTGCATCATAATATGGAGTCATCGCCTCGCGCGAGTGAATCTCCGGTTCTCTCCCCACTCTGTTCAGCAATCTCTGTACACTCGTGTTGCACTATGAGTGTCATTTACCACAGTATACAGTATTGTCTACTACGTAGGTGTTATTACTTGTGTCTAGAATGGTATACACACACGAATACATACCTACACTATCACCCATAATTATATAAATTTTCTAAATTTTTACTGTTATGTTAGTTCACAACACAGAGGAGAATGGCCGGTGAAGAATACATTGTAAAAATACTGCTAAGAACGTTAAGGTAAAATATAAATCAAAGACTGGCAACATTTAAAACACTCGAAAACCAATCCGTTATAAGTAAAGCAGTGAAAAATTGTGATTCATTGCTCGTTTTTGACCCTGTAAAAGGCTTTGTATTGGAGCCTCGAACGGCAATTTATTTAAATTGTAAAACGAGACCCGCATTCGTGCAAGCAAACTTTACCCAAGAATTAGGCTATTGTTTCTCAAAGAGATATATATCGAGCGTTACTTTTACAGCTTCTAGAATTATTATTATAATTTCTGTAAGATTACATTTTTACACGCATTATATATACTTACCTTTATCATTTGCTATAGCCACGAGACCCAGAGAATCTTCGATACTCAATAGAAGGACCCATCTTTACTACTTACTAAAAGTTATAAGCTTTAAGACAGAAAATAAATAATTTATTATTATTTTTGGTATATCATTTCAGCTCACACCCGTATAGATAAATAAATAATTTAAATCAACGTACATAAATATCGTATATTACATATTATATTTACATAAAACCTTACATATATTACGTATCCATGAGCGCTGGATACATATCGGCAGGGGAGACCAACCTAATTATTATTATTCTTTTTATAAGTTTTATTTCTCAGGCAAACGACCTGATTATTTTAAATAGCACGGGTTTTTACCAAGTGTCATTCCGTCACTTATTGAGAAAGAGTCGAATCTGTATTGTCTGTATCCAGTTGTAAAAATTTTCTAACTATTCGGCATGTATTATTATTATTAATATTTAATTAATATACTATTAATATTCTATAATAATCCGTGAACTTGATATAGTTGTTCCTTTGTTGATACGGATTTTCTTTTGAACTTCAACGCATATTTGGCTTCCAAACCTAAGCATCAATAATAGGTTGACTCTACAGAGGTTATTCGTAAGGCACTTAACGTTTTATACGCGGATATATGCAACGTAATTCTTTAAAATAAATTTTCCTTCCCCCATGTCTCCATTTGAATAAACACCTGCCTAATGCAATCTCATGCAAGTAATTACTAAGTCATTAGCAAATTTAGTACCAGAAACTGATACGATTGCATATTCATGGACAAGACTGAAATCGTAACTAATCACGATTCTATTAACTTAATGAATATTCTTTGTAATGTTAATTAGTAAAACTTTAAACGATTCTAAAGTTTGCATTACGTCCACTATTCAACAAGACTGCAAATTAGGATTTTCTGCTTAGTACAAAGCGTCTTTCTGGAATATATGATAAATTAAGAAAGATTGATAGAATCGGGTGTTACTTTGCGGAAATCCATGACATGCATGAGAAACTAAACTACTTTGCTTTATTTGCTATTTCATTCGCGGATTAAAGCAAGGTAGTTTAATTTCTCATATAAGAAAGATTGGTTTACAATGCAGCATTACGATTGCGTTTTCTTCACAAAAAATACGTCATAGCATTTTTTCAGATTGATTATTTTTGAGAAGCCGAAAGTCCTTTTTTTAAGCAATACGTTCCAAGTCGGAAATACAGTCAGCATTGCATGATAGTTAGTTTAATATAATGTGTTACTATTTGTACGTTTTCATATGAGAAGATTTTTCCTATACTAGGAATGGTTTAGATATATCTAGTAATACTGCTTCCCTCTCAACTAAGCGTAAACCTTATGTTAGCTGTAGGCGCGACAATAGCCGAGCAGTGTTGGAGTTCGAACCGGTTACCTTAACCTGCCCGTTTCACCGTTGAGCTATTGAGCCTTTTTGTATTTTAATTTTAATCTTAAGATTTTTTTTTTATATTTAATTAAAGTTAACTTACTCTGAAGAGAGACAAGGTGGTTTGACTGAGAGGCGTTTCGGGCGGGTCCCGTCTCGCAGCGGAACCTAAAATCTCACATTCATTTTATCAGATTTATATTCTTTCATTTAAGACGAAAAGAACCACCAAATAGCCTTAAAGCTACTAATCTTCTTTGTATATAAAAATCGACTCTACTAGCCTTTGTAACGCAATTCCTTCTAAACCGTTGGACCGATTTGTATTAAACTTTGTGCGTATACTCGTATTCCAAGGGATTTGTAGATAGTTTAAAGAGGCAATTGGATCCTATTGGTGCGGTGTTGACCCCAAATTTGATACTTTTTTAGTCTATTTTTTTATTTGTATTATTTCAGAGAAGGATAAAAAATCTCAAAGGAATATTTAAAAATACTAAAAGATGCAAAATTGATCGCTACTTCGGAATATTTCCAATACATTGCGTTCCTACTGGACCTTTTGTCTAACCATAAATCAGTCAAGACAATATCTGTCGGATCCGCTAGTAGCCACATAATTATGTAAATTGTAATATCTAAATGTGAAGGTTTTTTTTTTAGGAAAACCGGACTTACTCATTATGGGTTACAGCTTCCGATGGCTCCTCGATTCCACAGAGAACGGAAGTACTAGCTACTATCACGGATAATTCTGGATCTAGACCAAATGTGCCACGCCCACCGCCGTTCCCTATACCTAACTACCCAGGTCTACCATCACCGCCGAAATTTCCAAGAACAACACAAAGCACAACCAAAACTGCAGAACCTTTCATATCCGAAGTAACATTGCCTGATACAACAGCGACGATGGCTACAACTACAGTCAGCAATGAAAAAGCTGATGCACCTCGTGAAGAGAAAATGGTAGAACAAGACGAATCGAAGCGTAATATTTCTAAAGTATCAGAAGTATCGGAAGGAACGCCACTTGGTAGTGAACTACCATTAACAGTGATTCCACTTGTGGCTATTGGGGGACTAGTGGCGGTAGTGGCTGCAGTTATAATATTTGTTTGGAAGAAGAATAGCGGGAAACGATCAAAACCCAATAAGGAAGACATGGTGAGTAAACACCTAGTTATCACGCCAAAACAACTTTTAAACCTAAAGATTTAAAATATATATACTTAGAAAACTTTTTGCCAAAAAAAAGAATATTTTTTTTTTATCCTTGATATGAACGAAAGCAAAAAGTGGTTAGGTCAATTTAATGCCGTATATTTATATTGATTATATTTATTTGGCCGATTAAAGTTCATTGTCTGAATCATATTAATCTTGAATCAATTGGCATAATAGAACTCAACTGAGTTTGTTTCAAACTTTGATTCAACCCAGTTGTTATAGGTTCGGATTTTTCATCTGTTTAACTGCGATCTTTTATTTTAACTCAATTGGTTCAATTTGAATTTCCTTTTCATCCCTATTGTTTTAACTTGTTTTGTTTAACTCGGTCGATACAATTTCTTCAACTCAGCAATGAATAGACAACTTTAATGAGAAATACAATATCTATTAAGACTCGATCTTTAGCCAGAATGAAGCTTTTTCATTCAATTACTTGAAATATACCTAGACTCTTTGATTACTTTTACTCTGTATGGTTCTTTCTTAGAATTTTGTCGTTTCTATTATTTGTTGCCTTTGGTCTAGACTTCTTTATTTATTTTGCCTTAATAAGTATTTTAGTGGAGTATTGTATTCAGTTAGGTATTGCACAATACACAGACACTTTAAAAAATATACGTATATGTATAGTTTTATACTGATTGATATATTGCTACTTTATATACAGTATTCCTTCCCTTTAGAATAGTGCATATTCTAATATTATGGTAAGGGAGACCGCGATGCTAAATTTGTAGTTACTAAAGCGTTATGGATCCCAATTGGATTAGATGCAAAAATAAAAAAAAAATCGTTTTTGTTAAGTGCCCTTTTTGTGAGAGTGTTACGTCTAAATTCAGATTAATGTTATGTACACTTTTCTCCGTTTAATTAAAATTCAGGATATATCACTCTCAGATAAAAGTATAAGATACTAAATAAAGATAATAAAAAAAAATAAGAATAAGAAAGCTAAGATGGAATAAAGTTATCACAAACGTTATGATTTCTTAGATAAAATTTGCCCAGCCTTGTATAATGGGAACACTTAAGGTGACATAGTTATGCCTTGAGAGTTTCCTGACCTTACTTTCTGCTAGAACGCTTATCTCCAGCTCAATAACTAGTCTCGTAATAGATTAAAATGACCATCTCATTACAGGTTTTTAGAAAGAAGGCAAAATGTTAAAATTTAAGTGTATATTTATATAAGGAAGGTACTGACTAAGTGTGATGTACTGTGTCAAAGGCTTTACAAAAATCTATCTTGTGAAAGCTAACAATCGTATCAGAATAAGTATTGGATAAAGATTTAGGTGTATAATTGTATAAGGAGGGTAATGAGTAAATTGTGATTTAGTGTCAAAGGCTTATCAAAGGGTGTCAAAAACATATCCTGTGAAACGTAGAAATCACATCAACACAATTTTTCCTTAATTAGTATAATATTTTAAACAATTTTGCATCATATTTTTTGAGCCAATTAATACTAAATTTACTTTTGTCATTATTTTCCAACTAATGTTATTAATAATTCTTCACGTGCAAACCCGGGGCGAGTCGCTAGTTTATTATTATAGTCATTGTTTTGTAAGCCGATATTTATTGAGGAGATATCTCATGTTTTATCAACGTCATATTATTTGTTATTATTGCAATGCTTACGTGCATCTGCATTGACGTTCGGCATTATCTTCTGAACAGCGGTTTATCATACAGGTTTTTCAATTTATATGTCTGTCCTTTGTATTTTAGCGTGATAAGAAAAGAAAATATGTTACAAAATAACAGCTTTATAATCAGTTAATTCTCCTTGACGGATAAAGATAGCGTGTTTTATTACACACACGTTTCACCATCAAAATCTTAATTCCTTCGTTTCTTCACAAGAATGTTTAAAAGTAACACATCTATATATATACAAGACAAACATTTTTAGGGTTCCGTAGTACTACAAGGAAACCTTATAATTTCGCTCTGTTCGTCCGTCTATCCGTCTGTCTGCCCGTTAGGTGGTCCCCCAACCCTAGCATTTCGAAACTATTAGACGTAGAGACTTGAAATTTTCCATGTTGATAGAACACGCTGCAAACTCATTAGGTAAATTATTCTGAACGAAATCGGACAACAACTTTTGAAGTTATTTAACAAATACGTTTATAGCGTATCAGATATGGAACCCTTCTATATAAGCGTGTCTTGACACGCTTTTGGCCATTTTTATTTTCATAAATAATTTTTTCTTTCAATTTCATGCTAATCTTACAAGTTCAAATATTTTTGAAAATTATTGGTTTGTTTTTCTCGTGTTTAACCCCTTTCTATAATTTTATTTCGCGTGCTCTTTAAATACAACCGCAACAGGTTTTAGGACTGTCTTGAAACTGTCGGCCATCTGTTACAGTATTTTGGACAGGGTTGCCTACCGCTCTCTGATTTAAAATAACATTTTTTTTTATTTGGCATAGTTATATGATATTCTTACTCTATCTCTTTACCTTACTCCTGTCTTTCTAATAAGAGGTATCGCCATGCTTGTAGCCGAATTGGCCAGGCGCATCCGGGTACCAGTACTTCTTTCTTACTCTATAAGATCATCGTGAAGTGGCGGCAACGCTAGTAATTAATATATATAGTATAATAATTATATTACTAGTAGTACAAACAAATTCTTGACAATCTTGTAATAGTACCTAGAGTTATCCTGTAATGGGTGGTGGGGATAATTATCTTGTAATGGCTTGTAATGGCTAGTTAGTCAAGACTAGCCTCAGTTGTTATGAATTCAGCTTCAGCTTTCAATCCCTTTTTCGCCCCTTTCAAATTTATTTACGCATGGTTCCTTCCTCTGCAACGCGATGGACCCGGCACCCGCACGGTGAATCCATGGAATGCTAAGAAATTCGTCTCTGCTATTTAGTATTGCGATGCAACCCAATACGTAATAATAACTTTTTCTTACGATTCCGTTTCTTTCCAAACATCTCATAACTTATGAGCCTGTCTTGTATTAAAAACTTTTGTTCGTTTCTAATTAGTACTGAATATAATCAAATATCATATATTGTTTAAATCAAAGAATCCACGCAAGCCGATACACCCTTTTTGTCCTCCGTTCCGCAGAACTGTACTTGGAGCTAATTCTCCCGTAGCACGACTGGTTAAAACTGTTAACAAATATAATAAAGTTTTCGATATTTATTCCGACTCACTTCATATAATACGAGAAAAAATTTACGAACTTAGTTTTAATTAAGTTAAGTTTTTATTTTATTTTACTCTTAGGATAATTAGTATAAGATTTTTGTTGTATTTGCATTGTAATAGTTTGCTCATGTTGTGTTTATTTTTAAGTGATCACTACATTTACTTTATTTATGTTTGTCTTTTATTGTTAAGTGTATTAATATAAGTGATTGTTAGTAAACAAAAATAAATTAAAAAAAAAAAGCCCGTAAATCCCACTGAGCTTTTAGCTCCACGGAAGCAGTCGATAGTGAAATCACTCAGTATGCAAACATTTACAATACAGAATATCTCAATATATTTCAACATGCATATTTCAATTCATAATGATTCCTTTTCGATAAGTGTTAAAGGAATTATTGGAGCGTTAAAAAAACGCCGTCTAATACACAATATACCGGAGTTCCATCAACATATCCAGAGCGGATGAAATCGAAAAACTTTAAATGGTTCCAATATCCAGCCTCCGTGGAGACGTGCAGCAATTAAGGAATTGCCCCTCGATACTCCACTCGGATGATTGTGGGAAGATACGGGAAAAAGCTTCGTTACCAAACGCAGCGTTTTTTAAAACGGAGTCCTTTAAAGCACTCGCGGATGGAGCTATAAGAGAAAAGTGTTCGAAAATCTTTATATGTCAAAATCCAGCCTCTTTCGAGATGTGTTGCAGTTAGGGAATTGTCCCTCAATTCTCCACTCCGATGATTATGAGGACACATCGAAAAAAATTGCATTACCAAATGTAGCGTTTTTTAGAATAAAGTTTTTTAAAGCACGCGAATGGGAAGTATACGGGTAAGGTATCCGAAACTCTTAGATTGGTTTCGATTAAGGAATTCCTCTCGTTACTTCGATGATTGTTGAGATATACGGACATAAATTGCGCTAATGAGCGGTGTGTTTTGCTACACAATTTTAAACGCGCGCTTTTTGTATTGTTTTATCGCTTATTGGCTTTCTATTGTTCTTGCTGGTAAGTGAAGTTACCAGAGCTCTTTGGATAAATAAGAAAACATTCAGCAACGCTCATTAAACTACCATGATAAAGGTTCTATAGGCCATGATATAACTGATAACAACTATAAACCGTATGCTTCTTCACAGTTTATCTCAGTAACCTACAAAATAAGTGTCCTCAGCATTCAATTATAAAAGAAACGCCGCGATTAAAACAAATATTAGGGCATCTATATTTTCGCAAACATTATCTACTTCACGATTCGTTCTACAATGTTTTTTCAAGAATTAGATACTAAGAGGCAATCGAAACGATTTAAAATGGACATTTTTTTAAATGTAATCGTGTAAAAATGTTAGCTCTATAGAAATATAGGAAATTATATAATATAGGAAAGTTATGGGAGAAGGTCGAGGCCTAATCAGTGGTGGGTGTTAGAGTCGATCGCTGGGTTAAGTAGCTCTTGTTGTGACCGGGTGATAGATGCGTGATCCCTTCTCACGTAATTTGTCGTAACCGCAAATTTCCAGCTTTACAGTGGAACGTTACAAACAACTAAATTGTAATACAAACAGCATTGTCGCCACTTCACGCCGATCTCATGTGAGAAAGAGGTACTGGTACCCGGACGCGCCGGCCCAATTCGGCATGGCGCTACCTCTAATTGGTAGGTATTGTAAAAATAAAAATAAACAGGATGTTACACTTTAGTTCATATAATACGATGTTTAATATAATAATAGTCATTTAGTAAATGTAACTACATTTAATTCAATTTTCAAAGTCATTAAGGCAATCCTGAATAGAATAATATTGATTTGTAAATAAGAAATTTCTTTAATATTTTTTTTCAATTTTGTAATATTATCTTATGTCTATTCATCCGGAAGCTTATTCCATACAATTATTTTCTTACAAATAATACCTCTGTGCATCTGTACTGTTCTATAGGCAAACTTGTTTTATAGACATTGATGTCTGCCTCAACAGCGTGCACAGCTAACTAAATCCGAATAATATCGTCGTATTTACATAACAAAGTACCCACCTAAAGTAGTTAATAGGAAGTTTAACGAGAGTTCCGAAGTTTGCGATCCCTTCAACTGGCAGTTCTAATGCCTTGAGTAGGTTAGCAAATAGTTTCGCCTTTAATCAGCTTCAAAATGGTAACAAAATAGATAGTTTTAACTTTCCACCCCTATAATAGCCGCCACACACGTTTCGACAAATCGTTGCGAAAAAACTGTAAAGTTAAATCGTTGCGAGAAAACTGTAAAGTTAAATCGTTGCGGAAAAAACTGCGCAGTTCAATCGACAAAGATTTTCTTAAACACACGTATCGATAAAACTGTGCAGTTTAAACTGTACAGTTCGTTCGGCCACTTCGCGGTTTCTTTTGTTTCAATACAGAAATCCTTGTATATGTGTGTGTTTAATGTTAACATTAACGAAATGAAGTTGAACTGCTCGTAAAGGCCGTATTGTAGCACTCATAATTTAAAAAAAATTACAAAACAAAAGTCAGCCTCCATGATCGGAATATTACACAGTAGAGTGCAAACAGCAATTTCGAGAAAAAAATAAATAAAAAATATGCATTTTTGGGAAAAGGTACCAAACTCCATAATAACTAAATTAGATTAAAAATTTAGAGCCTCAATAGCTCAACGGCATAAGATATGGATTCAAATCCGCAAGGTACCCGGTTCAAACCCCACCGCCGTTGGGGTATTGTCGCACCCACTAATACATGCTTTTAATTTAAGCTTAGTAGGAGGGGAAAAAGGGAATATTAGACATACCCAAAAAAAAGTATTCCTAATATTCTTTAAAAAAAAGAAAACTAAAAGATTAATAGATACATCCACTACACAGCACACAATTAACAAGTACGAATAAATTGAAATGTACTTTAAGTTTTCAACTGATAGTTACAGAAGGAAACAACATTTTGAACACGCGATGCAATAATTTGTACTCCAAACCAACTTGTAAGCGAATAATTCTTTTATAAAAATGTCGCCCGTTGGGAATAAATTAAACGTTTTAATATTATCATAATAACATGGAGTTCATGAAAACAGCATTTAATTACGAAAAGGTACTTTAAGCACTTTTATATCATACGTTAAATATCGCCGCATTACATTTATGGTACTTAACTTTTTGTAAATGTTTGTTTTGTACTTTATACGACTTTATTGTTAGTACTTTATTATATTATTAAAGTAAAATAGTAAGAAAACTTATAACTTACTATAACAGTGTTTGTTTGTTTGTGTGTATGTGTTCATGTTGTACACAATATTAACGTTTGTAAAAACAATTTTATTTAAGATGTACTTTGAAAGAGTTCTTTAACTTCATCATAACTTTTGTCAAGTGGACATTTAGTTAGAGATTGTTCATATTTATTTAGCGTTATATTGTAGGTACTTATGCATTTAATTTATTATAAGAGGAGGGTCGTTCATAGCTACATCTTTTGGCAATAGACCAGGGTGTGTGTGTTATTTAGTAAGTAGACATATAAATCCTCCTTTATTCTATCAAACCTTTTACAGTATAAATAAACGAAATGTCTATCTTCACTCACATCAGCGATAATGATTCGTTCAGACGCAGATATTTACCTGAAACAAACAAAATTACATTCAAATTAATGTCAGGATAACAATACCGAACGAATGATCTACAACAAAGTTTTTATAACGAACCAATAGAAATATGGCATTTTCAAATATTTTTGTTATTTTGATATGAACAGCATAACTTTTGTATATAAAAAAATTGTTGTCTGTAAAGTCGGTCTGCGTAATTTTATGTGATAACGACAAACGCTTAGGCTGTACGTTTGTACCCCTCTATCGTTCCTCCGCGCTCTTGCATTGCACTCGGCTCAGGTGGAACGTGACAATAAGTCATGCTTTTTCGCGCGTGCAGCCGGCATTCTTCGTTTTATAAAACGTTATCACGTCAAAAAACTTGCAACGATTTAATTTGTTGGTGCATCGAACTCATCTCCATAAAATAAAAATCCACAGAGGAGTGAAATACGTTTGTAGATATAAGACTTTTATCGTCCCTATAAAATGTTTAGAATCCAATAAGATATAACGCCTGGATTGGTTTAAAACGTAGACGACGGTCTTTATGACGTATAAACATTATATATAAACGATTTAACTAAGTAAACATACAGGCTTGGAGTAGTAAAAATTTTATACGAATCCAGATTTACAATCGCCATTTCGAGACAAGAAACTTTAATGGATGAAAATAACTGTTTATCTCAGTTGAAGGTGGTATATATACTAGATTTTTATTTAAAAAAAAAGCAGACATGACAGACATTGTCTTGCTCAAATGTTGACTCGTCTGCTGTTAGCCAATTAACGAATCTCCTATGTCTTTTCTACAAAATGTGACACTGTCCGGATCTTTTATGAAATAATCATTCTACAAAGAATCATGTCAGTAAAAAGCTTGTTTGTAGTATAAAACAAATCTATATTTGTAAGTAATCTTTCGATCATTCCTTTCTTTCTTTTCTTTGAAACCTTTGAAATAAGGGAAATTAAATTCAAACTCAAATTCAAATGATATTTTATTCAAGTAGACTTTTACAAGCTCTTATGAATCGTCAAATATTTAAAAAGCTATCACTAATTCCGAAGAGTCGAGGTACGAGAAAAATCAGCGAGGAACTCGCTGGTCACTCTTTTAAAGACTGTGTTTAAACTATATTTTTGCATGTGAACTGTAAAGTGCAAAGCTGGAGCGACTCAACTCCATGCAGTTTTATCTTTAATATGGTTTTCGACTGTATAATTCATCTTACGATTAACACGTTGTTTAAATCTAACTATGGACAGATTTAATATAAAGAAATGAATGACCGAATGAATGAATAGAACAATACAAATAGAATTTAAAATGGTAAAGTGGTTTTTCAGTTTTAGCGAGACTACCTAATAACGTTTGATTTATATACATATATATAATACTACTTAGATTAATACTACTTATGTATATAGACTTTTTTAAAGATTTTTTTAATGGTAGACGTTTCAGTTGATAGTCATGGAAAACTCACTGATTTTGTGCTAAGTTGTTCAGTATTAAATACAGACAACGTTTAAAGGCGTTCCCTAGACCTACAAATAACCTTCTACAATAAAATTATTGTACAATAAGATTGAGTGGCGCTACGAAGCCAAATGATCAATTATATTGCACAATAATACGGACAGCATAATGTATATTAGAATAAACTAACTCTTTTTCGCCATTTTTGCACGCGCACTTCAAGTCAAGACATAATCACAGACCGATATATACTGCGTAATAATGATCCTACATGCAATGGAAAAATATGATGCAAAAAAAATTAAACTCGCTCAAACTTTCGTTGGAACGTTTCAAACACTTCAACATTAATCCCATACGGTCAATAATATTGCGCAATATAATTGAGCGTTTAGTTTATGTTTTTTATTAGTGAACTTAATAATTTTATTTAACAATCTCGTTCTCGATTAATCAGAAACAATAGAATGTTATTTATAACCGGTTTTAACCGGTCAGCCTCCCAATTCTCGGTGATTCCTCAATCGTAACCCGATACAGTCGGCTAAATATTTACATAATACAATTATGCACACGAACGGCCGGCATTGTGCATCGAATTGCTAAATATGACGCGTAGCTTACATTTTGAAAGGTTACGGGTCTTTGAACCTGAACGATGTCGAATCGGCGATTCCGTTTTATTTTTCACTCATTGTTCATATTTCGCATTTCGTGTCACTAAAGTGTACTTTGCATTAACAATTTTATAAATAACTGGCCTTTATCAGCGTATTTTGTGTCGTTATACTTTTGTTCACAGTAATAGTTTCATTAATAACTGACTAATCTCGCGAATGCGTTTGCCTTGGTTTCAGTAATCATTTCAATCAATCATCAAATTTTTTGAGATTTAATACTTTTTTGGGACCACCTTAAAATAATCTTCTTTCTTGCGTTATCCCGGTCTAGCACAAAGGTCAGCTTAGATTGCAGGAAATATGACTATGAGGCGAGTTAACATGACCGGCTGCCGTCTGACGTCAACCCGAAACCCCCTTAATCTCTACTCTGTTTTACGTCCTTCCGAAGCACAAAGGAGGTCGGATATTTGAAAACTATTATTATAATTGGTCACCCAGCCATTTCCCCGCAGCAGTAAAAGATACTTAACCTAGCGACCAACTCAATTTCTTTGCAATTGCTGGACACTGATTAAACTATGACCTCCCCAAAAACTGAGCGAAAACTTACCATGATGTATTTACATGATTTCAACTTTATTTATGTGTCTAGACAATGTAGTTTTATAAATTATTATTCCACATTTGACGCAAGTTTATTTTGTGTACAAGAGTTTTACACAGACTCTACAATTCGTTTTCTTTAAGTTGAGGTAGAGAATAACGTGATCTCGCATATGTAATGTGCTCTACATTTTTTCCAACTGGAACTCTACCTCATAGGATCAAAACACTCAATCAATTAACTGGGTATTGAGATCCTGCTGATGAATAGGGTTTTTTTTTAAGTGGGGAAACCCGACACTGGTACCCATCTACCTCAAGAGCCGACTGTGGGTTATGTCGGACTCCAACCGACTAAAACCCCACGGTAGTTCCTCCTTACCACTACGCGGCAGAGACACGGGAATGGTTTGCAATCTACCATATCTCCGCCAGTGCGAGGAATAGGGTTGCCAAAGAATGTTTAAGGTTAGTATAGGGCTAGCAAAGTTCTTGTGACCTATGTAACTATACAATTGCGTATGTATTTAAATTGACTTAATTTGTTGTACTTAGACTCTGACGGTGGTAATAATGGAATATTTTTTTTTTTAATTTTATGTCATAGCTTACGAATGAAATGATATGAAAAATAATGGAAAAACTATTTTGAATAATCTAATTATATAGTATATTTTTGTTGCTAATTTAACTTCAATAAGTCGAACAAATGATATCATGAAATAATGTAACAACTTAAATAACTATGTTTTTTACAAATTAAGGAAATTTGTCTGTGACTTTGCGTATACCCAAGATTTTCGCAGACATCTTTAGGCTGGTGTGCCTATTTACATCAAAATCAGGCAGTCTGTACGATTGTATGCCACGTTAATTACATAAAAGGAAGTCAACTTCTTCTTCCAACTATTAACTCGAAAAGTAAGGACGATGTGTACATAATTTCATCACACATGGCTCTAAAAGCAACCATCAAAGATCAGCGCTGACTTCTTTGGAGCAAGACATCACATATACGCCTCATAACGACATGTTAGGAAAGCAATCTGTGTCAGTGGATTGGCGGCCTTATTGGCGTTTCGTATTGCCTAAGAGTTATGCAACCGCTTTCAGATTGAATAACGATGTGAGCACGACATCGGCCAATTTGAGAACTCAACGACCGTAAACGTATTTTCGATAATGTAAATTGATATTCGTATCAAGTGGCTTACAGCGTTATGAGACAATCATATTGTCTATATATCATGCATCCACAGAATTTTTCTTATTTATGTATGATAATGGGACACCCACAGACCGTTCACCTTTTACTGTGTATTAACGCCCATAGGCAATTGCACAACCAAAAGGCTCGCAGATGCGTTGCCCAGCCATTAAATAATTCGAATGCTTATCAAGATACCTAAATAGTATCGGTTGGAAAAAATCAGAGCAGAGCTGGCCTGCTGTTTCCAAAAAAAAAAGGGGGAAGAAGAGAATTTCTTACAAATTGCCAAATGGCTCGATTATGCATTAACATCGAGGTGGTATGGATGAAATCTAGAGTTTTAACACCATGTCCGTTGGGGATATTCTAAAATCACTGACTCTGACTGACTCTCTTGTCGGTTTCGGCTATGGTGACTAAAGTTTCAGCTTCACGCCAAGACACACAGCTTACAGCTTACAGCTTACAGCTTACAGCTTACAGCTTACAGCTATGTTCACGGGCCCGCACGAGGCTCACATACCCATCTTGGCTGAGAATGTACGGTAAACAATAGTCACAGGTCAAGATACCATTGAAATAATTGGAGATAAAATCAGCAGGTGGTCTGTTTTTTGATCTTTTCCCGTTTTAAGTTTAGATCGCATTCATTTTTTCATTAGTCTTAAAATTTACGTACACTGCTGCACAAGAATTCTCCATTCTAACCTCATTTTAGCTAATTCCTCCCAACGAGAGGGCTTCTTGCTGCATCTTTTCAGATATCTTTTCGGGACATCTTTATATTTTTATCTTTATTCGTATAATAGTAAAGTTACTTACTAACCATATTGCGTGAATTAGGTACTTCCAATTTCATGCCTTAACTTCTAACCCGTTCATCATAAACGAACTTTTATACATTAAAGTGCATATTATATTTTGTCATAGGTACAAAAAAGGACCATTCATTCCAAAAAAAATTTAGCTTCAAAGGAAAAGTAAAAACCTTTTGGTCGTTTTGGCATACCAACTCCAGTGACATGAATTCTATATTAGTGCGAGTAAAAGCATGAGCAAAAGCTATTTCGTATACATTTTGGTTTCTTTTACAGATTAATAAAATAGAAAGAAACTATTTTATTAGTCTGTGTCAGATGTATAAATAAAAGTAAGCATACAATTATCAAACTAAGTTTTGTTACCTGCCAGTCAACAAAAAAACAATAGCTATAAACAGTCTAGGTTATGACGAACTATATAGGGTTTAGCCCAGAATGAAACAACGTTATTCCCTTATGTGAGGCAGTCACTCAGGCCTCCTACGTGCAGGTATTGGGGCAGCCACGATATGGGATGAGACATCGTTTGGACTTCGTCGTATAGACCGTCACAATTGGTACCATCTGTAATTTTCTCTTGAACATATCTTTCTTGCTCCGATTGTGCACGACATGAATCCTAAGTATTTTTAAAGACTTCCAGAATAGTTAAGTTAATGTATGTATATCCTCATAGAATATGTTCTGTATGTTATAGATGTTGTGACTCTTTAAGTTGATTCGTAATACACCACACTGACTGAGTCAGACGATTCAGGTATATAAAGGGAACAACTGAGTACATATGACACATTGGTGGGCAAAGATGAGTCCAAAGTGCTTTTAAAGACCTCCAGAATAGCTAAGTTAATGTATGTCCTCATAGAATATGTTCTGTATGTTATAGAGGACATATACTGTTCAAGTTGATTCGTAATACACCACACTGACTGACTGAGTCAGACGATTCAGGTATAAAAAGGGAACAGCTGAGTACATATGACACATTGCTGGGCAAAGGTCGTTCGCTACAAAGGAGTCATCAAGTAATTGGATAATTGAGACATGCAATTCCACGTGACGACCTGGGGTTATATTTTTCAATCAAGAAGAAATCACGGGTTTTATTCTCGGACGTCTACGACGTTTGGATGACTTTATTTTTATAGTATGCCCTAAGATATATTATGTATATTTTTACCGTATCATTAAAGTCAAACTATGGTTGCATCGTTCCATTACTATATCAAAAAATGGGACAGGCGAAATTACAAATATTTGATTATCTATCTCTGAACAAATATTGATTGTTTAATTTATTAATATACTGTAATTTAAAAAAAATGTTAATTGTTTGATTACTAGAATTGTATTAGACTCATATTAATTCTAAGAATATGTTTGTCATTCGTTCGATATTTATTTAAAGGGAATAGTAAATATATTTGCATTATATATTTATAATAACATTGTTGATGTATTGTTCAAAAGTATTAGTGTTTAATTTGTGAATATTTTTATTTCCTATTAGTTTCTACGTTCAGTCGTAAATATATCGTAAGTATTTTATTTTAAATAGAGACGCTTTATGAAATAATTTTAAGGCTTTTAATTCTATACGTCACAATTTAAAAAAAAAAAATAACATTATATCCATAATAGGCATTATATTAAATTCTTTTATATTGAGGAAAAATATGAGCATAAGAAGAAAAAAGAAATGGATTGTTAGCATATAATACTTATTTTTTAATAAAATTCACAACACAGTTTTTAATTTTCTCGTATCTAAAAATAGAGAAAGAATTTCCCCATCATGCGATTTTTTCTTATAAGTTGTTGGTCTTAGAAATATTTTTATTTGCGTAAAACATGGTGTACATTTACGTGTTACAATTAAAAAAAGTTCCTACATGTTTTGCTTAAAAGTGTTAGCATGCAAATATTTTTTTCTCCTTCTTCAATGGTATTTTAATCTAAGAAATCCATAATACAGTAAAAGTTTGTCTCAATTAACCAATCATACAATTTCAAGTCAAATAACCTAGTGTTAAGAATTTTCAAACTTACTGGTAACTTATTGTATATACGCATACAATTAGACAAACAGCTTTTATTATATTAGTTAGTTTAGAATTGTCATATAGGACTAGTCTATATGGATCTTGTTCGTTTCTAGGATAAATATCATTTGCTGTAAGTCTATATGTTTTCGTACAAACTTGCATATTTCATGAATATGAAGTGATGGTAGTCGTAACAAGCCAAGGCATTTATTTTATTACTCAGATATACAGTACAAAATACATTATCATCATGATCCACTTTCCATTCCATCCGCATTTTTCACTCTTTCCACTCATTCCACATCCATAGCCCTTTCTCTCCCATTGCTGGGCAAAGGCCTCTCCCCGCTTGTACCACTCCTATCGATCTTGAGCCAATCTGGACCAGGTTCGACCCGCGAAAGATATTATATCGTAGACCCCTCTGGTTGCTGGACCACGAACGCTCCGTTTTCCTACCCTCGGCCACCACTCAGTCACTGCCGTACTCCACTTGTCATCGCTTCGTCGGGCCAAGTGTCCTGCCCAGCTCAAGTAAAGTAAAGTAAATAGTATATAATTATATCACGATAAAAGGTAATGGATATTCTGTACCTCAACTGAGGAACAACGTAAATCCTAAGGTAATTCGGTTCAAATCCCGACTCTACCGGACAATAGACGCGCCCACTACCAGCACAATCTTTTAAGCTTAATGAGATAAGTAAAAATAGTATAAAGTAAACCAAATTCCTCCTAGTTTTTAGGTTTCTATAGTACTACAAGGATCACTTATAGTTTCGCTCAGTCCGTCCGTCCGTCCGTCTGTCTGCCCCAAATAATTCTACAATTATCAACATAAACGTAAGAAAATTTGTACAGTTATTATTCGTAGTATCACATCGTATAAAAATACTTATATATTCTATATATATATATGTAAAAGACTAGGGGACAAGGCAGACGTTGTTCTGTCCGGACGTTGAGTTGTTTACTATTTCCTAAATTCTATTATGCTATAATATTATTCCCGTTTCCGCTAAGCACTAAGGTTTAATTAGAAATAATTTAACATGATGGTTGAGTAATATTACTTTTTTTCTTTCATAAGAACTTTCTCCTGACAATAACAAACACAACAAAAAAGAATTATCGAAATATTATGTTGTTTGAAACTACATGTATATTCCACTCCCCTCTGTCGGACTTCGAGACCTTTCTCGAAGTCCTCACCGCAGTCTGCGGGAGGGCGGTGCCGCGTCAGGTCGCCGTCATAGGCGACCTGAACGCCAAGTCGACGGCGTGGGGCAACCCGGCCGTTACTTGTAACGTCCGGGGCCACGCCGTCCTGACTTGGGCAGCGGCGGCCGGCAGTTGTTACTTCTGCGGGATCATCGTTTCCATTTGTTGTGTACTACCTATGTTGTTTCACAGTTTCTAAAATAAAAAAAAAAAAAAAAAAATATCTCCCGGCCGCGGTAAGAGCCGTTTAACCTAACGATCGAATCAAATGCCGGCAACTGATTAAGCTATGACCTCCTCACTAATCAACAAGAACACAAACTGTATAATAAAGTTCTTCTATTATATTCTATAACCTACGTGAATAATACGGGTTGACTGTGATTTTTTGTGGCGTGGAGTTACTTCCCTTAAACGAACCCAACTGCGATGCAAAGGGCCAATTAAAGTGAGTTATAAAGACAATGCCATAAAGGTATTGATCTTTCAGGCAGGCGGTTTCTGTTTCATTTCTGTAATTTAACTGTATGTACATACAAAATATGTGTCTCCTTGAACTTCAAACATGGGCACTCGTGCGGCACGCCACTTTAAATAATATATATCACTGTATCACTCATTTTATGAAGCACTTTTTTAGAACTATGTATGTTATACAATATACATTATGTCTTATTCACTGCCAGTCGTGAGTAGATATAGGTGTCTCCTGAAAATCAGTGTTGTTGGAACTTGAAACATGCGCTCACTTGTAACAATTCGCTGAGAAAACAGGAATAAATTGGGTTAATTAGCGGTAAGGATGCCATAAGCATATAGGAACTCCGGTCATGGCACCGTCAACCAGGGTGTTAATATGTGGAAAATTCACCAAGAAATTTAACTACAAAATAGAAAACCCTCTATCTTGAGGACTACCTTCCATAGAGAATGGCTACTGTAGCAAAGACGGTAATGGATTACGTAATAACGGAATATCGACTGGCCCGTTGGCGCAATCGTCAGCGACCCTGCCTTCCGTTCCGTGGGTTATGGGTTCGATTCCCGACTCGTGTCTGGGTGTATTATTAACTATATGTATGTTATATATTACTCAAAAAATATTTGTGTATAACAGGCGTCTGTTACCTATAACACACACATTAAATTGATCTTAGGAACAGACGTGCGTGTGTGATATAGTCCTATGTATGTATGTGTGTATTTAATTCAATTCAATTCATTTATTTTCTAGAAAGTAGTATACAAATTACAGTTCTACCCTCAAGGTGTGTAAACTTATAAAAATTTATTTGTATTTGTTACAGTATTTAAGCGTTATTTAGTAATATTTCAACGATTAATAAAATTTCCTTGAACTTTAAGTTCCTTTAAACATGTCACTGACGGAGTCCTTTGATGGTGTACGTGACGTGGATGTAGACAAATTGGTATCGGTTGACTCTATTAACTGAGAAGCGCCTGACGTATTTGAAGCATGAGGAGATGGCTTATTGGTTTTATACATAAAAGCCTCTCCCCGCTTCCGAGGAAATCTAATTACCCGGGCGGGAGACAAAAGGATAGGTACAGATCCTTCGGCGACAGGAAAATTGAGAAAATTTATTTCTGAGCGTAGGTATACTTTGTCGACCTGAATTTTTCGGTTTATGTACAGCTTCTTTACACTACCGTTTCTTCATATAGTCGCGCCATCTTCCATTACAAGGTGTATATATATTTTATTCTTCTTATTCAGTATTTTCTATGTTGAAGGTCACTTGTTAAGTCTAGTTTTGTGGTGATTCTAATTTAGTCAGAACAGTGGGTAGGTAAGCGAAATCGTAGTCCTTTGCCCCTAAGTTTAGACTGTCTAATTGTTTCCGGTTGATATAACCATAATAAGTTAAGATCCTATGATGTAAACTAGTGAATAATCTGGTAAAGTGCGTACAGACTAAAAATGCGCTCCCCTCTAAAAATATTCACCTCTGAATGCGAAATAGCTTGTAGACTCAAACACGCAAGCTTGTCAATATCATTGTCTTACAGTGAGTGATTAAGTTTGATTTTACAATAAAAACGCTGCGCCTTAAAAATCTCTGTATATCTGTTACGGATAATTTTCGGACATATGGGGAATGGGAAAGGGAATTATAGGATACGGGTATGGGAACAGGAATTATAGGATACTAGAGTGTAGTAAATATTAAGTAACCCAACGTTCGGACAGGACACTTATGCCGGGTCCGCTAGTTTATGTCTATTTTTTGATAACAAGTGCTTTATAGATGAAAGTCTGTGTATTAATACAATTTCCTGACAATAGCAGTTCAGGAATGAAACTTGCTTTGAAATTGTAATGTAAAAAGCAATGTTATATTGTGCTTGGATATTGCTTAAATTTTTAGACATATTTCTTTTTGAACTTCGTATTTTTCTTAACTTTCCCTGGAAATCTTTACAGATATAGATCAATCAGAAAAAGATACGATCACTGAGAACAAATATCGCGATCCGGGGCATTGTTTGGAGGTGGTCAAACGGAATGGGATAAAGACCGAATCTGATGAAGAAAATCCGGCTGCAAAACCAGATGTAGTGCGTGGGCTGGCTTGTGCACTACTGCAAGTCGCGCAATCCATACATCAGAAATACCTTAAGAGACCACTGGGTAAGATTTTCGTACTCAGTATAAGCTAATTAGCAAGTTAAGCTGACATATTTTTACTCAAACATCAGATAGATAAATAGCAATCTTAAATTCGATCTCAGCGATACCTAGCGCATTTAATTGTGAATCTAAACTATCCTCAAAGTTAATAAAAAACCCTAATTTGTAATAGTTTGTAGGGTATGTTGCGTAGTCATATTCCTCTCACGAACGTAGTCCGTTCCCAGGTCTCGACGAGAAGGAGCGCAAGGACCGCGAGGCCAGGAACAAGCCGCTGGAGTTCGAGGCGCTGGAGCGCTGGGAGGTGTCGCTGATGGAGTGCCGCAGCTTCGCCGCACTGGCGCTGCACCTGCTGGCGCTGGACAGCAGCGTGAGCTGGGCGGCCAGCGTGCTCAACGCCAGCTGCCGCGTGTGCCGCCGCCGCACCGACCCCGACAACATGCTGCTGTGCGACGGCTGCAACAAGGGCCACCACCTCTACTGCCTCAAGCCCACGTTGGCGGTTAGTACTAGTATATATGTGCTGGGTACCGTAACAGAGTCATATTGCTTGCAGGGTCAATAAAACACCGACTTTTCTTAATATTCGTGGGCTATATTCACAAGCACGAGAAACATGCGGTCTCACAATTAGCCACGAGTTTAAGTACTAAACGGAGGCCGAAACTAGTGTACGCCGTAAACGAGTAAACGATCCGTGTTTAAGTGAGCGAGATAGCACTGTCTTCGTCTCACTCCAGCATGAGTTAGCTATGTACACTAGTGCCAGCCCCACTTAGTTATGTCAGCGACGTCCGCGGTCGAAGATCGCGCTATGTCACTCCTATTGTATCATCTGTCCGCAAGAATATGTCACATCTTAAAGAAGAGAGGGTATCACCAAAATGTGTAATTGTGTGACAACGCGAAGGGAGCTGTCAAAAGCTTTGTGACGGCACAAAAAATTGAAACTGCTGTTTTCTTTTAATTATTCATAGTACTATGGAGATTAGAATAATAGGAGTGACATCTCTTAGGGGAGAACAGTTTATAAAGTGTTCAATATTATAGCTTAGATACTAGTTGAAAAAACGTCCAGAATGGCGCTGGTTAGTGTAGACAAATGTTATTATTATTTATATTTATTAATGTTATATTGAATATAATACAGAGGTGTTACTCCTTATATTCTAAAACTCTGTAATAATACATGTATAAAATTCAACAAATATGTGATGTCACATCAAGGGTTACGAAATTGACAGGTTAAATGGAATTTTATGCAATGAGAAGTTATTTTACAATAAATGTTTTTGTTTTAATGCATTCAGATGGCCTACCACAGAAAGGTAATTTTGTGTTAATTTAAATTATGTACTACATGGAACCTGGTGTGTTAACAGCCTGGCCCATCTCTACGGGACAAGGCCATATGACAAGTGAGGAAAAAGTTTTTTTTTTTTTTTTTATTTTTTTTAATATTTAAATGTATGTAATACCCAAGTTGTATTATCATTTTTCATTCTGTATAACCCCGCACCTCTTTATTAAAATCAAAAGAATAACGAGTTTACCTGTGATTGAGTGTGCAGCATTGTCGCCCTTGCTCATTGTCTCATAAGGCCGAATTTTGGTGATACCATCACTCCCCTCTTTTAATGCATGACCTCTTGTGAAACTAGTGTAAAACTAAAACACTAAGCACTGCTGAAGATACACATACAGACCAGACTAAAGTAAATTTGCAGAAATAAAAGATTCAGTTAGAAATGCGCAGTTATTTTTGATAATTTATGTATAAATACTGGAAGAGAAAACTTTCGGGACCATTTTGCGAAAATTGCGCTTACGGAGGAGTATGAAACTTGGCACAATTATAATTTATATAGAGGAGGGTGTGCGAATGTTAATCATTGTATAACATATGAAAAATTAATACATTAAATAATTAAAATAAAACCTCACGCACACCAATGCCAAACGATTTATGTACACACATGTATTCTACTATAACATTGTGTCACAGCGTCATAATGACCGTATTAATTGTGACATGTAACAATGACGTTTTAAAAAGAATTAAAATTTTTATACATCTTTTAATAAACCTGCGATCCTTAGTTATATTAAATGGCTTTATAAACAAACTTTGGCTATATATCGGGTTTCCTGAACTAGTCTCGAACCCTTCCGCACTACTGCCTCATGAGTTCGCCACGAAAGGGTGTAGCGACGGAAAACTACTAAACATATTGTGTTATTTCTTATGCCGGAGCCAGACATAGCTTAAAGTGTTTGTACATTTTTGTCCTTGTAAACTTTGCGCAGCTACACAAAGTCCCCGTCCACACTACATGATAATTGAAATGATCATTCAAATTAAGCTACATATGTCTGACTCCGGCATAACAATATCAACTATATCCCAGTTAGAATTCTGCCAGAACCGATTGAGGCGTTTCGGAGGTTAGCATAAACAAACAGGATTTTTTTTTAAATTGTATGTGATTACAGATATCGTATATACACGCACATAAAATATTTAAACACGTAATATCAATTTCAACAGGATTTGTTTGTATGTTGTTTTTTAATTGTTTTTTTTTTCTTATTTTTAAATTATTATTCTTTCAGAAAACTACAGCCTGTCGATTCGTGGTTCGTATCATTCATTAGTTCTGGAGAAGGATGGCACAATTATCATCACGCGTTCCCCTGGGACTATAAGGCCGCGGAGCTCTCCACGCATTTCAATCAAACAGCAACCTATATTGAATGGTTTGAAAAACTTGGATTGGCCTATGACCTGAAGTCTGCTTCATCGGAAATGGTAATATATAAAAATCATGAATATTCTGCAAATTTCGCAACGGTGACATGACATGTAAAAGACATCGCACCGCAAACTTTGTGATGAGGCTACAATTAAGGTCCTAATTAAAATCACAACAATCATTCATCTCGGAAATGAGAGGTTAAAGATATTGCCATCCTCAGACCATTGTGCGCGCAATGTTTCGTCAACATTGGGAAACATTCGTCAACAAAATGTTGACGCGCAAATAAGTCAACAACCCGCTCCACGCTACCTCTGTTACGTACTTTTAAGTTTTATTTACGTTATTGCGGTTTGATATAAACATATTGAAGAAATTTGTTTCTCATATACGAGTATAGTGTTGGTTGACGTGTGTAATAGCATTTTCCAGGGGAAAAAATGTGAATAGATATTTTTGACTTCCATCACAGGTACGAAGACGAATTCTTAAGTCCGGAGATGGAACGCATTACGAACTGGGTAATGAGGAAGACAAAAACTCACAAGCACAATTACAGTAACCGGATACAATTGGCGTCGCGGAGTAAGAAAAACGTGCCGATGAACAATTAGGTACACCTTAAGTGTGAAACAAAGGCTGACACTAGTACAAGCGTATGCGAGTAAATAGAGCGAGATAGCGCTATTGCTGTCCTGCTCTATCTCGCGCGCTACGTTTGTACCAGTGTCAATCCCGTTCATTCGAGTCGATGACGTCGGGTACGGAGGCCGTCGCCAAGAAGCTCTTGAGTATTATGTGTCCGCAACACATGCAGTATCACTAAAAGAGATAAATGACACAATTATTGTAAAAATATTATTGATAGTCCTTTCGGTGTTAATTCTACTAGTGTACACTTATTTAGAGAAAACTGTAACCATTATAAATTTTTGGCGTTTTTTATATAAATAACAAGTAGCACTGGCAGGCGGTACGACTAAAAATGAATACTAAAATAACTCTAAAACTATGAATAACTCGCGACTAACTAAAGAAACTAAAATTCGAGTCTTGAGATGCGCAGCCTCACAGAAATATGCAAGTTTTTTGTGTTGGAGAAAATTATTTGCAATTCATTGAAAAATTTTATGTGGGTGGAAATTTCGGTACTCATAATCAATTCGGACATCTTAGCATCGCCAGATGGGTCGCAGAGGCGTTGCCGGCCTTTAACGAGGGGTTTTGGCCACTGGGAAGTCTCACAGACCAAACGAAACGCGACAACGAAACAACATTATTGCCACTTCACGCTGATTTTATGTGAGAAAAAGGTCGAAATTCAGTAGCAAACCAAAAGAACTGCAAGCCTCTACTTAAATAAATAGATAGGTCTAAAGGAATAAGGGATGGTGTATAGGAAAATAAAGGTTTATGGAAATGAAAAAGTTTGCTGATGCTATTGTCACAGATATATAGAGAGAGTAGAGAGAGTGACAATATAGAGAGAATATAGAGAGAGTGACAATAGCAGTCAGGGTGGTCCGTAATGGAAATGATCAGTTATCCAGATAAAGAGGAATATCTACCCTCTGGACATAAAAAAGACTCAGTTATTCAGATTTTTGTTATTTTATTTTAGTATGTTAAACGATAAATGGATACACTACAAGTTGTCCATACATCCTTATTTGGCCACCTTGGTTCATAAAGATACAATATCTTCTTTGTTTTGTTGTAAATGGCTTTTAATATAACGCAAGAGCCCAGAGCTGTCTCAATGATCTGATACTTACAACCTTAGTTACATAAAAGTATAGTATTTTCCTTACTTTGTTGTTAATAAATGAAGTTTCCGTATATAGCGAATTCGTTTTAGGGGTTTAATGTAGCGGCATTGTCCCGGGAGTCCACTGCTGTCCCGCCAACGTTTCCGGATTAAATCGTAGCACGGACGGAGAGATAAGTTACCTCAATTAGGAAATAAATGACACGGACTCGTCTCTGATGTATTTCTATTCTAAGCTTTTGACCGCGGCCTTGTCTGTGTTATTTTAGATATTTCGTTATGCATTTTATATTCTTTAGGGCATCATCTTTGATTGCCGATTTTTGTTCAGATGAGGCTCTTGTACCTACTTCTTGGAAAAGAGTTACAATTAGTTGACGGGGAAATGGGAATATTGAAATATTTAAAATGTGTGCCAGGGAATCCAGGGGGTGGATGTTCCTTTTTATATGTCCGAGAACTGATTAGATCAACTACGGGTACGCAATTTCGAAATAACCTATCTGTTATTATCCCTCCTCCTACTACTGTCATGGACATCCGCATATCCGCATCCCTTTTCTCTTTTCCATCTACCTTTATAGCCTTTTACTTCACCCTTTCATTTATCTAATTAGTGGTAGTGCCACACTTGCAGTCATTTTGGTCTACAACCGAATTGGGCCGGCTTGTCCCCAGGGTCCGCTTAGATTGCAGAGGATATGGCTGTGGTGCGCTACGCAAACCATACATGCGAATTCGATCTTTTATAAATTACAAGATTAAAGAGGTATTTTACCTCTACAATTCTCTCCCGCTGATTTTTAGAAGTCACCCGATATTATTGTATACGCATGGCAATGAACAATACAATGCAATGCTACATTAAGGGCATTTTCGAGCATTTCGACGTTAATGCTAAGATTATACACACATATATTGTTAAAAATAAATGAATGTCAGTGTTCTCCGGCGGAATATCACCCATTCCGCGCGAAACGTAACTCTCTTGCGGATACGTTAGAAGCGGATGGGCGATCGCGTAGCGGTTGTCACGGCTGCTTCCGTTTATTTTTTTTTTTTGTTTTTGAAATGCATGTATATGTCGTGTATAATGTTAACATAAACTTCGAAATGCTCCAAAATGCTATCCTAGGATTCCTAACTCAAAAAAAAAATCTGCCTCCTTCATGGGAGAAAGTGCGAACAACAACTTCGAGAAGAAAAAATATTTTTGGAAAAAGTAACCAAACTTCATAATATCAAAAATGTTAATAAAGTAGTGTACTAACGGCTGAATGTGTAAAAAAAAAAACTCAAATTCGTATTTATGTTTCAGTCAAACCTTAAGCTGGTCGTCTTAGACAATGATTTAAGTGATGACGTGAACAACGTTTTCAACGTTGTAATTCCTGGCCTTCTCACCAACTACAAAGTAAGTGGAAACTTTTTAAATTCTTAATTAGAGAGTTTCTTGACCACAACGTAGCTATGAATAGTAGCATTTTGAATATAAAACTTGCTAACAAAGTAAGAAACTCAACAATACAATTAAAAAAAAGAATCCCTGTTGAAAAATTCCCATAGAATCCAATTAAATGGGATGAAAACCGCACAGAAAACAATACACCTTATTGTTTTTTGGATTCTGAATCCCATTTAATTTTTGGATTCTTAGTCCCATTTAATTGGTTTCTATGGGAATTTTTCAACAGAGATTGGGCTGCCGCATGTCAGACAATCTTTGCAAAAATTAACAAGTTATGAGTCCCAGATTGTAAACGGCCTCGTGGCTCAGCAAAAATAATCCAGAAAAGTGACTTAAATTTATATAAACAAGCGTCAATGCATAGCTATAGATGGAGACAGATGGAAAGAGAGTGGCCTTTGCCTTGCAATGAGAAAGAATAGGCAAATCAAATAATATTAATAAATAGTCTGGGCTTGTCTATGAAATTGGGGATATAGTCAAGTAGAGGGTTGTGGCCTGGTTTAGGGAAAATAATTGTTTACTTCATTCAATTGTTTATAGTCTTGTAATATTAGTTATGCGTTTTATTGATTAGAAATAGCTAGATGGCGTTAACTGAATTCATGATCGACAAGGGACTATAAGGTAGACATTAAATTAATAATAATTAGTTATATGTATGTCTATATATAGTAATATAAAAAGCTGAAGAGTATGTTTGCTTGAACGCGCGTATCTCAGGAATTACTGGTCCGATTTGAAAAATTCTTTCAGTGTTAGCTAATTGTATGTAATTTTTCCACCTAATTTTACGCGGACGAGCCCGCGAGTAACAGCTAGTGACTATATATAACCCGAGATATTGAAGATAATATTCATTTAAAAAAAGTGATATAAGACCATATCAAAAAACAAAGTGAATAATAGTAGATTGGTGCACTGACCGCATAGTGAGTCATATGTTTTTTTTTTCGGTTTTATTCAGCCGATTTTTATATTTAGCCAGTAGCTTTTTGATCCATTCCCTTTTTATGAAACTCAATGGGAGATATTAAACCTCTGTGGTAAATTTGTATGAAAATAAAAAGCAGTGTAATATAAAACTGTGCAACAATAAAATTTCATACAACATTACTACACCGTTTTGGTTTTTAAGCAGAAAATACGTCCTTTATAATCGGTTTTGTAGTGATTTTGTAGATATAGTGTCGATGACAGAGAACGTCTATACGTTGATATGTGATTATATTATAGGACAAACAGAAAATCCATTTGCAAACAAGGTTATACTTTAAAACGTTTCGAAGGTGTTCAGGCGTACAAAACGTGATGGCACTTATCACATAAAATGATTTGTAATTGTTGAAGATAAGTAAATGAGCAAAACCTAAATTGTTCTAGATAAACAATAAATTAAAGAAAAGCTATAGCATATAAACGAAACCTAAATTTATGTGAAGAATGTATATATGAATTCGTGAAGCAAAAACTTTAGGTGCCGTTTTAGGAAATTGGGCGAACGGAGGAGTAAGAAATTGGGCACAATTATACTTTATATAGAGGATGGTGTGTGAATGCTAATATTTTTTTGTTTTACGGTTAGGAAGAAAATACAACATGAAATAGTAAAAGCCAAAGTAGGCATATTGGCTATTTGTACAATATTTTATTTAGTACTAAAATAAAGAAAAATCCTTTAAAATGTGATGCTTAAGTAACTTCTTAAAAACATTGTTTGATTTAGTATCCTTGATACTATTAGGTAATTTGTTATATTGTTGGGCTCCTTCATATAAAATGGCTTTTTTATCGTAGGTATTTGTTCTAGGTGCTCTTAAATATATATTGTTAGCCTGTCTGGTCATTCGTTTATGGTGATCTATCTTTTTTGTGAGTGTCATTTGTGAGTGAATATCTTTAGTTAAAATTTTTCTCAATAAAATGCAAGTATTATATTTATATGTCTGTTTAAGGTTCATTAGTTTTGTTTCTTGATATATAAAATTATCAAAGTAAAACCACACGCACACAAATGCAAAACGATTTACACACACATGTGTTGGATGATGTCAAAGCGTTATCGCGACAATCGTATATTATATCAATTGTCAAATGATTTTTTGTGAATAGAACAATATACATATATCGTTCTCATCGTCGAAATTATTTCGACCAGCTGGCGATCTCTACCAAATTGAAAGGTATGTTGAGGGCTTTCAGCACTCACTTTTATTCAAGCATAAAATTATAATGTGCAGCAAAAGAAAACGTACCAAACGTTGTGACACGGGATATGATATTATTAACTGATGAAATATCCTTTTTATGCGTTACAGATGAACGCGCAGTAATGATATATTATTATACGACTCAAGGGGGAAATTGTAATGTTAGTTGTAAATAAACCAGGAATGTTCGAGTCAGACTCACGTACTAAGGGTTCCCCGTACAATACCGTAATGCTTTACCAGGATATTTTAAGAATTAAACTTTCGATAGGACTTCTTTTAAGTTATCAAAGTCACAGCAATTTCTGTAATGATATCTGATTTGATATTAACTTCATCTTTATAGCTAGAGAAAGAGGGTTTTGATTCATAGACGAACAATGAAGTAAACCTGTTCGGGTTCCTTTTTGCCTTTGTACGGAACCCTAAAAATGCACAGTGTTTTTTTACTTCAAGAGTCTAACCTTTTCCGAATTACAAGCTACTACGGAACCAAACCACTATTTACCGCATTTCACCTTACTTCTTAAAGTTCTTACTAGAAGTCTAATGTACAGTAATATGTTTTACACAAATTTGGTTCATTTTTAGCAGATCGAGATACCTAATCAAAATAATGTTTAATCAAGGTTTTCTTATTAGTATTTATAACAAACAAATTATTAAAAAACTAATTCTAATTTAAACTAAAAAAACTGCACAAGCAAGCGTTGCAATTAATTAGTGGAGGGTGTATACAACCTTAATTCAGTAAGTTCCCCGTCGCTCGCCGGAAAACCTTCGCGTTTATACTCAGTTACATCGATAGTCGATACTGGATCAAAGTTTCATCGAAATGAAGGGAATTAACACTGTATATGCTTTTCTTGTTAAAATTTTTGTGTCTTATAGTGAATTAACAGAGCCCTACTTCAAATTGATTCGGAAGGTCCGTAAAACAGTGGGTCCCGATTAATGTGACTGAGTGATCTAAGTTTCGAGATTGTGAGGATTCCGGGGATCGCGTCAGACGGTCATCTTAACTCACCCCACAGCCACATCCTCAGTGATCTAACCAGTTCTAGACCAGTATAACTAGCAAAGAAGGTATGTACATATTAGTTAATAAATTCGTAATACAGATTAATGCATTTTACATACCACCATCCTTAATTCTGTGACATTTAAAGGCATATTTCTTTTTTTGTACTTCAGGATTACTATCTAAATATTCTACTGCCACTCTGCCTTCTATAGAACTCAGAACATAGCCCTGTTTATTTGGAAATACCCTAATACATCTTGTCTGATACTTGAGTGAGGATTCCCTTCTCTGATTTACGTGACCCATATTACGAACATCCCATACGAAGATCTTGCGGCCCGATGTGCCCACAACAAATTTCTCGCCCACTATGCTCATTGTATATACCTGGAAATTAAAAAAAATATATTTATTTAATTATCCAAATTTCTAACACTATCTTTACATCATAAACCTAATGCAACAGTGAAACTCACAAATTAAAACAAAAAAAATTATACAAAGGAATTTTTTTTTGGTTTAATTTGAGAGTTATGTATGTATGTATGTATTTTTTACATTTCAAATTGTAAAAAATGAAACCTACCAAAAAACCTAAGCGATTTTAACACTATTATATAACAAATATAAGACAGAATGAATCAACAAAAATTTACCGTGGCTGCCATTTAGCATGGAGGTGGGTTGGACCCAAGTTTACGCTGTCTTTGTATATTAAAATAGTTGTTTTATAAGTATTTAGAATATCACTAGTCCGTAACTGGACACATTGTATATTATTAAAGATTTTAAATAAAGTATTGCACAAAAAACTAGTGATCAACTTTGATTGCAATACACTATACCCTTGCACCACTTATAACTAACTTTTAGGAGATTTTAATACACATATATCCTAAATTACACATAATGATAGAAAACTAACTTAGGTATATGAAACTATATGCAATACAATATATAATAATATCTTATTGCATTTATAATTACTAGAGATTTGGCCAAAACCTATTTGCATATCACATTCTTAGTACATATGTCATTCTATGTGTCAATTAAAATAACATGCATTAATAGTCAACATCTTGTCTAATAATAAAATCTATACTTGAGTGTGTAAATCATGTGTCATTGGTGTGTATGAGATTTTTTTATAAATAACTTAATATATTTATAATGCTTATTTTATAAAAATTGTAGCATTCACACACCCTCCACTATGTAAACTATTATTGGGCCAAATTTCGTACATCTTCATCTGCACAATTTTCGTAATATAGAACCAAAATTTGTCACTTGATGTATTTATATATAGAAATTATAGTTATAACAATAGATTATTGCATTAATTATTATATGTACATATGAATATTAGACTTTTTTACTTACTCGTTCATTGCCCTGGTTATATGTTCCTACACAGTTGGGTACTCTGCTATCCCACATTTTAACAGTGCCATCCCAGCTACCTGTTAGTACTGCATTAACCTCACCAGCAAACTCAACACATCTGATAGCACCCTTGTGTTCACCTAGAACAGTCTCACTGCTAGCATTTAGGTCATACATCTTCAGTGTTTGATCAAGTCCACCACTATAGGAATGAACAGCATCCTAAAAGTAAAGAATAAAAAGAAACTTGTGATAGAACTATTTGATTCATTAATACTTAATATCTTCTTCTTAACTTTATCCCAGTCTTTTACTAGGGACCCTTAAATTACAGAGGATATGGGAATAGGGCAAGTTTAGATGGCTGAGTACCATCTGATGTCATCTCCGGAACTGCCACAACCTTTATAATCTCATGACCAATATCACACTGTAAAATAATCGGGACCACGTCAAGTGATGGTATTGTTGTCGCGTTTCGTTCGGTTTGTGAGACTTCCCGGTGGCCTAAGCTCGTCATTAAGGCCGGCAACGCATCTTCTTGCCTCCTGGTAGTGCAGATGTCCATGGGCGTCAGTAGGCACTTATCTGCCTGCTGTCAGCTCGTTTGCCCCTTGTAACATAAAAAAAACGTCCATTAAAAATCTATACATAAAGATATGGAACAATGATCATAATCAGAATTGGCAATATTGAATGAAACTACCGGCGGTGACGTGGCGAGGATGTTAAAGGTGCGGGAAGGTCTAAAAAGTGGGTGTCTAACAGTAGTACCAAACCGCGTCACGTGCCAACATAACGCGGCCCCGATAAATGATTATTGCCACGAAAATGGTCCACTTTCCAAACCACTGACACCTTAGAAAACCGACCGAGTGAGAGGTAACGCAAAATGAAGGGATGCTTTGTTGCCTGGAAGCGACAGAACTGCGAAATTTTCGCGTCTACAATTAAAGAATACTTAATACAGTTGATGATAATTTTCGCATTTACAGCCAAGGAATACTTATTGCGGTGGATTTTTATTTATTTATTTTATTAACATTTGGGATCTGAATGAGGACCCAGCAGGCCGAGGAAGAGGTGGCGTGACGATTTGGATACCTTTGCGGGGAAGTTATGGATACGATTGGCCCAGGAAATAAGAAAGGTGGATCGAGAAGGGGAGGCCTTTGCCCAGCAGTGGGACACAACAGGCTAATAAAATAAAAAAAATCATATTTGAGAAACAACAATACTCAAATAAGTACGTAACAAATAATATTTAAGTCAATAAAGATTTCATTATTAGGATCGCTTTCGCATTTACAATTAAGGAATCCTTAATACAGTTAATAATAATTTTCTCATCTACAACTAAAGATGTAATATCTCTCTCTATTTAGTAATATCTCTTAACATCAACAGCATCATCGCCACTGTTATTTGTTTAACTACGAAGAGTCTAGAACAAACTAAATTGGGTATCCTTAATATCATCGTCCTAAGTATGCTGTAACCAAACATTATTGCATCTTTCTTCTTCAGGCAAATAGTGACATTTCTGTACCTAGGCCTATTTAATTGATTTCACATCCTCCGAGTAGGTCGCCTTCTAGATCTGTATTTGTTGGCACAGAACTTTTAATTCTATCCCACTAATAGTTAACGTTTCTTCAAACTAAAACTCTTGCATAGAACGTATTAATTGATCAACGTCCAAACAAATGCCTTCGAATTACTTTTTATCCTCTGATGTAGTCTCCAGAGAATAGCCACTCGTTAAATCCTCAAACATCTGGCGAAATTGATACAATTTAGAATTTAATAACACCGTATGATAATATATCAGTCTGCTCTTAAGCTTCTCAGAGTACTTTAAGCCATAAGTCTCGCTTCACTGGATGCACCAGAGGAAATTCATTAACGTCGGAGATACCCAGTGATTTAATCAGATCTTGGGGAATTTACTGCTCTCATTGTTTCTGTGTATGATATATATCAGTATTTGAGTACACTGATGAAGATAAAGTTTTAAGATAAAAGTAAGATTAGTCTATGACGCTCGCAACGTCTTTCAGGTGTCATAATTTTTTTATTATAAATAATAATAAATAAATAAATATATACCGGACTATATGACACACGGACTGTGTTCCTAAGGTAGACAACTTAATGCCTGTGTTATAGATAACAGCCGCCTGTTATATACAAATATATTTTTTTGAAATATAAAGTTACATGTGGATAATACACCCAGACTCGAGGTGGGAATCGAACCCACGATCCCCGGAGCAGAAGGTAGGGTCACTGCCCACCGCGACAACGGGCCAAACAAGGAGATTGATAATAATGAGAATAGCGGCTGGTGTAGATAAAAAATACTAATTTTTGCACAAATTATGATGCTAAATGGCCAAGAGCGTGTCAAGACACGCTTTTATAGAAGGGTTCCGTATCTGATACGCTATAAACGTATTTGTTAAATAACTCCAAAAGTTGTCCGGTTTCGTTCAAAATAATTTTCTTAATGAGTTTTTAGCATATTCTATCAACATAGAAAATTTCAAGTCTCTACGACTAATAGTTTGGAAATGCTAGGAAGGGGACCGCTTTAAGGGCAGACAGACAGACGGACGGACGGATAGAGCAAAATTTTAAGGGTTCCTTGTAGTACTACGGGACCCTAAAACATACAATATACAGAATATATATGAATATATCTAGAAACACTAAAAATAGACTAGATTTCTATTTTAGTGTTCTAGGTACGAGAACTTTTCCAGTCATAGAATTACGAAAGAGGTTTAACTTTTATCTCCCTTCTCCCTCACACAAATTCTATCGACACACTGGTTGTTTATGAAATATTTATATTAGGTTTTATGCAGGGTACGCGTCAAAATATACAGGAAAGGGATTCAGTGTGACTATTTATGAGGCGCGTATGAAAAACACGCAATAAATTTGGTTCATACGCGACCTTATGAAAGTATTTCCAAGTTTTCGTCTGAATTCTATGATACAGATGAAAGCAAAAAACCTTTGTATTCCAAGGCTAAATGCTGTATCTGTGCAAATATATATGTT
This sequence comes from Charaxes varanes, assembly GCA_024363005.1. Lineage (NCBI taxonomy): Eukaryota > Metazoa > Arthropoda > Insecta > Lepidoptera > Nymphalidae > Charaxes > Charaxes varanes. Next base: position 411,701 of record JANCMC010044589.1, on the reverse strand, counting down.
TACTAATGTATGTATCTATGGAAATGCACACCAAGGTCGAAGGTTTCGGTGAGGAATGAAAGGAGGGAGCGTAAATTTTCGTGTCCGGTCTAGTTGGAGTTGCCCAGGGCGGCCACGCCTCGCCGACAGTTGTTCGTCGGAAGGTCTACATATAGTAATAGTGAGTTGATTTGTTTGGAGATTTTCAGCGTTTGTAATGCGGTCGTCGTCATCCGTACAGCGCCATCTAGTTTTGCTTTGGTGTAAACTTTTCTAGCTTGAGTGTTCGTGCCCTTTCGTTAGAAAACATCATATTATGACATTTTTATCACATCTTTTAAAGTCCCAATTTATATTTAAGGTTCCGTACCTCCAGAGGAAAAAAAGGTCCTTTTAAGACCACTTTGTTGTCCGACTGTCTGTCTTTCAGGACCCTATTTCTCAGGAACGCGCATAGCTACAAAGTTGAAATTAATACTGAGGTTGGTGCTCCCTTTAAGCTGTGAAAAAATAAATCTTCCAAGTGAACAAAATCAAAAGATATGGCCGTTTGTGTCATATTTCCCATACTAGTAACACCGAAAAGGGGATCAAAACCTATTGGGTACTTCCCATTGACTCATATACTTTTACATACGTTACTATTGTAATTTTACACATATATGTATATATATACACATTTTTTTATGTTAACATAGCAATACGTAGGCCCGTAGAGAAACGTTTCCTGAACCCAGATGTTCCAACCTAGAATTACTTTTACAAGTAACTTTCTAAAGCCTATCAGAGAAAAACTTTAGTCATTACAAGCTTTTGAACTAAACTGTGGAGAAAGAACGAACTTAAAAGTTCCGCGACATTTTGTGTTTATACCGTAAATAGATGTTGACTCCTTGATTTGCCTGTATTTAGTCTTGTAAACCGTCGTTACCTTGTGAAAATCCACTCATCTCAATCAATGCATGGAATGGTGCTAAGTATGGCGTCATAAAGAGGAGGACCAGGGTTCAATTCACGGTTAGCTAAAAGTAATATGTAGAAAAAAAAATTATGAATACACAAAGTTTATTTTAAGCCGCTTCAAAAACGATATACCGGAATATTTCTAGTACAGTTATAAAAAAAAGCACGTTGCGGACCCCTCTATCAAAAATCTCTACTAACCTTAGACGTATTCACAACACGTAAATTTCCTCACGTTAAAGAATATAGTCTTCAACTGTAGTTGACTTACGGATCAACTTGTCCGTTGGTGGCTAGCCCGTTGGCGCAGTGGGCAGTGCTTTTTATTTTATTTCTTAAATTTTGTGTTTTCTTTTGTATGGATCTATGTGTCTGAAATAAATGATTTATTATTATAACGAATTAAACATATGTCATAATATATTTAATAATGTAAGTTACATGCGTGGGTAAGTTGAAGTCGAAGGTACTGCAGAACTCCAGCCTTCTAGCAAAAACAAACTTAGATGACTAAAAATTTCAAATAGTCTGTTAAAATTACATCACCTTACACTAATGTAATTTTAACATAAATAAATCAAGAAATACTTTCACGCTTAAACGAAAGGGTACCAATATTTCATTGTGTTCTGATATTTGTGGAAATAGTGCTTATTTATTAACCCTCCATGAAAAACTTAGATAACTAGAAAATTAAATTCAAACTTAAATTCTGTAATAACGGAGCCAGATATAGTTGAAAGTGTTTGTACATTTTTGTCCTTGAAGTCCACAAAGTACTACAAAACTTTGTACAGTTACATAAAGTCCCCGGCCACACTACATGATCATTGAAATCAGTCAATGTAAAAGAAAAGTTACTTTTTATTTAATGAATAAAAACTACAAAGAAACAAGATCTCCTACAATCACTATTTTATCTTTTATTCTATTACTATTTATTCCACAAATTAGACGTATTCTGCAAAATTGTTTTTATTTTTTTTAAAGATTCACAAAAATCTCACTCCAATCACGCTCCCACAAAAAACATACGCAACATATAAATACACAAACACACACTCACACATATGAATAAAAACATGCTCGTTTTGTATTATTGTTTTTTTTTAAATATTATTTTGTTCTGTAGCTTTGATAACGACTTAAGAAGGATTAATTTAGTTAACTGCCGGTTAGGGGAGAGGGCTGGTAGCCCTTAACACAGACTTGACAATCTAGCTAGCGTATCCAGTTTTTGAACTTATCGTATATATTTATAAGATTCTGCCCCCATTTTAAGTAAGAAACTAAAACTAAGATCATGTAAACTTCAGCACGTAAACTGATTCTGAATACATATTTTAGAATGGGTTTCTACTAAAATTTTAAAGGCATCGGCCCTGGTTTAATATGCTATTTGTTCACAAATTATTGTAAAAAGTCATCTTATAATACTAAATAAAAAACATGTACACAATTGGACGTGCTGTTTTTATTTTTATTTTTATTTTTTTATTTTATTTATTTTGACGAACCAACAGCATTTTACAATATATAATGAGTGTACAATTATGGAGTCCTTAAACTATGTAAAACACTTTTACAGGCACGTACAGCGTTGAAATATATAATGAATACAACAAATGTTAAAGTTATAAAATAATTTATTCATATTTTTATGTAACTTGACTATCTCATTTTTATTCACTAAGCATTTTTGTAACAAGTGTGTATAATTATATACAACGTAACTTTATTTTGACCTCTGATACTAATTTCGTAAGATTTAAATTCAACAACTCTATTTTTTGGGGTTATGAAAATTTATTTGTGATGTATTTATTTATATTCCTTGGTACTAAAGATCGCCGGCTGGTCGAAATTTTCCCACAAACCTTTTTACGTACAACGACATATTGTTCAATTCGTTGCTAATTAAACGATTACACTTTGACATCATGGCCAATACATGTTGTGTAATTAGTGTAAATCTTCTGGCATTGATGTGCGTGTGGTTTTATTTTAATAATTTAATATATTAACAATACATATTGTAAAAAAATATTATCATTCGCACGTCTTCTTCTAAATAAACTATAATTGTGCAAAATTTCATACTCCTCCGTCCGCGCAATTTTTATAAAATGGTACCTAAAATTTTCGTATGTTCCTTGGTATTCCAGCCTTGAAAGAGTATTACAGTTATTTGTAGATAGATAGATTATAGATTAATATAGTAAATCTCTTATACTTTCTATGATTATGTAAGTGGCAGAATACAAAGTCGCTAATATGCAGTATTGCGCAAAACCTCGGTTATTCAAACCTATTCATTGAGCAGCTAAAGGAACCTCAATAGCTTAAATGTAGAAAGGATTGACTAAATTCTGCAAAGTACCTGGTTCAAACCCCAAATCCGCTGGGGTATTGTCGCACCCACTCTAAACACAAGCTTTTAATTTAAATGTTTGACGATTCAAAAGAGCTTGTAAAAGTCTACTTGATTAAAACATCTTTTGATTTGTTTTTCATGGTAAAAAACAAAGTCACTAACCGTTCTTACACGCTCTTTTTTATAGTCACTGTATACTCCAAGGGCTAAAGGCCCGTGCCATGTTATTTTCTTCTTTTTTTTTGTTTTATTGTCATCTGCGATTTTACTTATTCTTCTATAGTACTAGTTTGTTTTTCGGGCTTCTTCGGGGCAGCCATTTCCGTGATGAGATGGGCGTCACGGTGGTAGATGGCCACTTTATGGTTGTATTTTCTTGTACGCTTAGATCGTTCAAACTACGCACCGGATTTTATTGCGGTTTTCATCAATATACATTGTGATTTGAGAGGAAAAAAATTTCAAAATGATTTCAGATTGAAATTTGAAAATTATTTCAGTGTTAGATAGCCCATTTGTCGGGGAAGACTATAGGTTATATATCATAACGCTAAGACCTTTAAGAGCGGAACGCCAATGAAGCATGTTTCAAATTCGGGGTTTATTTTGAGAGGTTCCGCTGCATGCGCTGCGTAAAAGGTTAAAGTTTCGCAAAAATCATGTGTGAACGAATTGTTCCCCTTTAAAAGTTCTAAATAAAAATCCGCGACTGTATATCTATCTTTTAAGGTTGGCTCACTATAACCTATTTTATGCTAACCAAAGTTATTCTATAACAATGCATTATTTGTGAAGGTGTTTTCATAAAGATAATGATACTCCTTATTCAAAAACTATTTTTTAAACCACTAAGTAATAAGAGTGGTCCACGCGGACGAATTCGCAGGTCATACCTAGTGCACAGTAAGAAAAGTTTCTTTAAGGGCTATCATAATTTCCATCGGTTGACAAACCATTAATCCCGATAGGAATTAAATTAAACATTAGATTGCAGGAACAAACTTATTAGAGTTAAACGGAGACTGAGGCTTAAACGGTTCTGGGGCTTAAAGAGGGCGAGCGTTGTAGCAACAAAGTGCAGCGAAAGTATTAGTGTCCGCCAAATGATAATCTGTATCAAGAGCGGCCAGTACTTATGCAACTTGCAAGCCTGAGACGCCATTTGCTCTGCTCAGCCTCAGTAGGCAGTAGACAGTCTTAACTACGACCCGCAAAACTGAGAACAAGTGCCATTGTAACTGTGAACACCTGTGATATATTAAGTGGTACAAAATGCATACACAACTGACGGTACTGCTATTGGCGATGGGATTTTTTCATACAAGTGAGTTTAAAACACGCAATGGTCCGTTAAAATCTACGCTGTTAAAAACGGAAGACGTTTAAATTTCAAAAGATGACCGTTTCAAACCGATTTTTTCGGTATTACGATATTTGTACTCTATACTAATATATAAAGCTGAAAAGTTTTTTTTGTTTGAATGCGCTAATTTCAGGAACTACTGGTCCGATTTGACAAATTCTTTTAGTTTTAGATAGCCCATTTATTGAGGAAGACATTTATATATTTTTTTACCTAATTTTACGCAGACGAAGTCACGGGAACAGCTAGTCATTTAATAAAGTTTTCGATGAATTCTTACCAAATTAATCATGTACTTTTTATTCTCATCAAAAATACATACACAATACTTTACATTTAATATTTATTTTATCCCTTTACCGTAAATGTGTACTATTGTCAAAAATATTTATATTTAGACTTAAAAATTGTTTATGAAATATTATTTATTGTTTTATACTTTTAATAATATCGCGTGCCTTATTTCATAACGTATACACACCCTTACGATGTATGTATGTATTAACATAATCTATATAAATAAAAAGGTATTTCAAAAATGTATGTACGCCCATAATTTCAGAACGACTGCAATAATTGCATAATTCACTTTTTGTTGTTATCGTTAGTGGCAGGAAAAGGTTTATATAATTCAAACATTTTTGTCTCTCTATCTGTAACGGGTAATTTCCAAACGATATTGACGTGACTTTCATTGGGATGTTTTACAAGGAATAACATAAGCTTTACTTTTAGCTAAATGTTTAGGGACAAGATGCAAGAAAATCACTGAATACACGTGGTCGAAGACGCCGACATCAGCTAGTAATATATTAAATTGTACATAGTATTATATAAAATTCTATTCGGCATCTCTTTTTCTTAATTACGGACTTGTAATCCGCTATGCCAGGTTATTTTTTGGTGTCCTATATGGCGAGATGACCTTTCATGCATATTATAAAGTACTTAAGTCTATCTCGATGCAATAAATACTTTTTCTTTTTCTAATTCGATACTCGTTTGATTGTAGGTAAAATCGTAATTTATAGTAGTAGTATATATACTACATGTACCCCGCGACTTCGTCCGGCTGGACCGCTTTTATCACTTAGGGGTTTAAAAAATTGGTTTTGGATAAGGATCACTATCACGTTTATAAAAACATCTTCGAAAATAATGTATTATTTTACAACACATTTGGTTAACATAAAAAAAGTTATAGGGAGCCAACCTTAAAAGATTGACATATGCTGTCGTGGACTTGCATTTAGAACTTTTAAAGGGGAACAGTTCCTTCATACATGATCTTTGCGAAACTTTAACCGTTTACGCAGCGCAAGCAGCGGAAGCTCTCAAAAGTGGAGAAAAAACCGCTGATGTTGAAACATTCTCCATTGGTGCTCTGTTCCTAGTAGTCTTAGCGTAATGAAAGAAAGAAAGAAAGAAGAAAGAAACCCCATTTATTCCAAAAGTGTTACAAACAGTACATACTAACTAATGGTATATAGCCTATAGCCTTCCTCGATGAATGGGTTATCTAACGTTAAAAGAATTTTTCAAATCGGAACAGTAGTTCCGGAGATTAACGCGATCAAACAAACAAACAAACTCTTTAACTTTATATATTAGTATAGATTATTAAGCCGAGCGCAAAGTGAGTCATTAATGCATAAGTGTTATGTTGGTACTAAATTAACACAAGTGCATTAATTACTCACTCCATCAAGGTGCGTAATCTACTTTTCTTTCAGCTACATCTGTCTATTTCCTTTTTTTACACTTTTCTTGCAAAATATGAGTTTTACAATGGCGAAGAATGTACGCCTTTTTTCAGTTTTTATTCCCCGAATTTTATTTTCAGTCAGTATGTTTTTGATCCAATGCATACATTTTATATGAAACTTAATGGCGATATTAAACCTCTGGGGTAAATTTATATGAAAATAAAAAACACTGTAGTAATGAAATTTAATACAACATTAGTTTAGCACAGTTTTGGTTCTAAGTAGAAAGGGCTTCTTTTGTGATCGGTTGTGCAGTGATTAATGATAAGATTACAACGTAGTTGGAGGAAAACATATTTACTTAACACATTTTACTTAACAGTTCTTTGATAAGCATGGGAAAGGAGAGTCCGTACTAGTGGATTGCTTAGGGCATCAAGCATTATTAATCTCGGCAATATGTGACCTATTGGCAAATACAGCACTATTCGTGAAAAACTTGCAGTTGCGTCTTCTCGAAAGGGAAAGGCATATCAAAGGTTATTAGTTAACCATAAACAACTTGCATTTTACTAAGCGTTCACTCCCGTTCGTGTTTTCACATAATATCTATGAATGCTTTTGAATATATTTATTACCTTTTTTATAGTAAAAACAAGAGAATTTTGGTATAGACAGTAGAAAAAAACTTACTTACCTAATATTTTTTATTTATTTATTTGCATCTTGTATGCAGTTAAGTTATGATATTTATATACGCACCGAAGGAATTAGCGGAACATGAAAAAAGGGCGAATATAAAATAGTTACTTTTATTTCTCATTATATGTTAAATTCCATTTTTAAATACTTTATATAAAAACAACACGTAAAAATATAAAAATATAATAATCCCAAATCATCGGAGGTTAGGGGTACAGGCTGAGGAATCTCCTCACAATGCCTGCAGTCTTAAGCAGTTACTGCCTTCTGTCTCCGGCCCTTGATGCAATTAACAAGCAGGAGTTTAGGCGATTTTCGAAGCTATTTTTGCAATAAACACATTTTTGCTTTTTGCAATAATATCATTGATCGACACGTCAGTTTTATTTTTAAATAATAATTAAACACGGAACTACAATACTAAATTATCATATTTTGACATTAATTTGCAACACCATACCTAAATTCGTCTGTCACTTAGCTATGACAGTTGGAACCATTTCGTTTTCATGACTTGGTCGTTTCTTTTTGCGAATATATGCTTAAAAACTCTAGGATATTTATTCTGAACGAAATCGGACAAAATTATTTAACAAATACGTTTATAGCGTATCAGATACCTTCTACATAAGTGTGTCTTGACACGCTTTTGACCATTTTCTTTTTTTTATAAAAAGCTAGTATGCTTTTTAAATTTGCTTATTGCACCAATCTTCAACGGAACTATCAGAAAACCAGAAATAATTAAATTGTTTTACTTTTTATCTTATTGAATACCAATTGTTACCCGCTACTTCGTCCGTGTTAAATTAGGTGAACGACTTTAAAATGTCTGTTTAAAATTGGTATTTGTAAACGTTTAAAATTTTTCTTTTTCTTTTTTTACGTGGGGAAACCCGGCACGGGTACCCATCCGCCACAAGAGCCGGCGGAGGGTTATGTCGGACTCCAACCGACTAAAACCTACGGTAGTTCCTCCTTGCCACTACGCGGCGGAAATTTATCACATTCATTTCACCCCATGGGGATAGGACTTGCACGAACGCGGAAGCAAATATTTACGTATTTCTAATCATTAGGCCAAGAATTAAGTTTCGTGATCCTTGTTTCGTAAATGACGGACTTTCATACAAACTTTTAACCCCTACGTTGCCATTTTAATATGTTATTTTCGCTATAAAAGTAGCCTATTTCAATTCCCTAGGTCCAATCTATCCCTATACCGAATTTCATCAAAATCGGTTCAGCGGTTTGAGCGTGAAAACGTAACAGATAAAGTGACCTTCACGTAATATATCTAAGATCCCTTCCCTACATAAAGGTATAGGTGTGTGTACAGTCTAAAAATGCACGCCTGTTCAAATTATGCTCCTCTACATACAAATTAAAATGTAGACGCAAACACGCAAGCTGGTCACTACCATTGGCTTACACTGCGTGATTAAGTTTGAGTTTATAATAAAAACGCTGCACAAGCAGGCATTGCAATATGATGTTGATGATGAGATTTTTCAGTCTAAAAATGCAAGCCCTTACACAAATTGTACTTAGTTTAAAAGCTTGCATTTTTAGACTGAAACATCTATACCAACATTATTATCCCATATTCTATCCCTTCATATCCCATTTAGCTATCGACTTTCCGATCAACATATAGATTATATTTACGCTTAATTAACCAAACATGCTGTAAAACTTTGAACTAATTATGTATGCAAAATCATGTTCAAACAGGTGCTACTATCAAACATTATCACAACAAATGAGACCGGTTTTAATCAAATGGTACAAAAACCACATCAGAAATTAACCCTTATATTATTATAACTAGACGATACCCGCGAATTCTTCCGCGTAAAATTAGGTGAAAAATTTTAGCCTATAGCCTTCTCCTTTAAATAGGCTATCTATTTTTAATAACATTGAAAGAATTTTTCAATTCGGACCAGTATTTTCTTTTTCATATAAAACAAGGGGCAAACGGGCTGGCGGTTCACCTAAGTGACTACCGACGCCCTTGGACAACTGCAACACTAGAGGGCTCGCAGATGCGTCTCCGGCCTTTGAGAAATGAGTATGCTCTTTTCTTGTATTTCCTGAGATTAGCGCGTTCAAGCAAACAAACAGAAAACAAACTCTTTAGCTATTTAGTATAGATAAGTACATTGCCTGATAAAGGCTTTAGTCTTTGAAAATACTGGCTGTACCCGGCGGTTTCGTCTGAGTTTTGAAATTTCAAGGATTTTTTTTTTTTTTGGCGAAACCGTAATAATTTTTCGAAAATAAATAAATACACAGGACTATAAACACACGGTGATCTGTTCCTAAGTTAGGTTACTTGAAAGTAGCCTACGTTACTCCTTGTAATATCGTTTGCCAGTGAAAGTTCCATCCAAATCGGTCCACTCAGGGATATGCTACGCTGTTCAATTTCCTCAGCAATAATTGGGAAGTGCTTAAGGAAAGGTAAGTAAATTTTTGGTAATGTAATAGCGGCTGGTAGCAAATTGCGTTCCATTTTCGTTCACTTTGAAATCGGAGTAAAATCTTTGTACGATAGCTTTGTAGATACTTGTATAAGATAGCGCGTGTTAAGGCACTTCACACGTACGTGCGTGCTTGCGTGTTTATACCATTTTCAGTGTATTTTTATGTGTAGTCGTGCCTTCGCTTGTGTGTGACACGCACTAACACTGATTTTATTTTTTAAAAAAACTTACACGTTCCCGTTGGTTTTTCATGTCATATATTAGTAAATTTTTGAGATTTGCTTTTAAACTGTTTAATATTCAGCACGAAGTAATCGTATATATGTGCTAAATGCAAAACTATTCAATAATTCAAATCAGAAAATTGTGCTGAAATTATTAGGGAATATTTTTTCATTTTCATTGATTAGACCACGACCTTCTTGTATGTAAAGATATAATATGAAAAGTAATATAATGTATAATTATAGGCTTTATAATTCACTAGCTGCTTTTAAACTGTTTTTTCAAGGTACTCAAGCAAGACCAACATTTGGGATAATCTCATAACCTCGGCCACTTCTGAGTTCACCACTCAAGCCGGCCTGGACCTAGTAACAAATCTGTACGTGGCTCATCAGGGTGAGTTTGGTTCCGCAGAGCACATCATTGAGAAATCGATGAGGAATATACGCGAGGAGGCAAAGTGGTCCGCGGAAAATATTCCAGTCATGGACGAATGGCTCACTCATTTCCTTGAAACCTCCGAGATTAAAGACGACCAGTTTATAAAGAACTGATGCGTTTATAACGATAGAGGTCGTATATTTAAAAACTTTTGAATCACATTCGTCTGTTAATTAATTTATTTAATCAATTCACGTATAGTGTAATCGTGCGTAATATCATGATGGAATGATAAGCAAACCGGTAGGCGATTCAGAAGTCATTAAAATTTTGATTCGATCCAGGAACTGTCAAGTCAAAATCAAAGTCAAAATCTTTTATTCATATAGATTTTCTTTCAAGCTCCAATGGATGTCATATGTAAAATATAATTATGATGTTTTTTAATCATTTAATAATTTGATGGTAAAATTTACGACTTAAAAGCTAAGTTTACTAGAAAAGAGCATATCCAATCCTGAAAGGCTAGTGACATATCTGCGATTACTCTGGTGTTGCGGTTGTCTATGGGCGTCGTTAGTCACTCAAATGAACTGCCCGTTTGCCCTTTGCTTTGATAAAGAAAAAAAAAACTAAGACAAACCATTTTTTTTAACGATTCATTTTTATGGCAGTAAATTACTGTCTGCCATAAAAATCTAGATATCAGCGTATCTGCGTGTGGAAAAATAGGCTATTAGTTTTAAGAATTGTATTAAAAACCTTTTGTATATATCAAATTAATTAAATTTTATATCAATAACGTTTGTGTTTAATTATTATTAATTTAATATCAGAGACACTCTCAAAGTTTCATATAAAAATATAACTCATAAGATAAGGTGTCATTAAAAATCCCGATATCTTCTGGCACTATGAAGTCGAGTCGCACTGAGAAATTCCTTTTGTCGATTAAACATTAAAAGTACTTAAAATAACTTATACGCAGGGTGGAAATCAAATTACTGGGAATAATATGGCAATTTATACAAAGTAATTTCACTTCTCTGCCTGTAACATTACGTAAAATACCTGATCTTATCAAATGTAATTTTTAGACTTAGCCTGTCAGCTCTATTTATTAATAAGAAAAAAGATCTTTTTGATGCTATTATTATAAAATTTTTATTTGCTGAATTCAGATTTATAATTCACACGTGACGGGAACGTGACACCTGCATGACTTAACCTTTGGTCTCTTGATATTAACGCATCAAGGTCTGCAGACCTTGACCAAGCAGGGGTCAAGACCCTCAACATCACCAAAATTACAGTCCACTCAGCAGCAAATCCAGCCAGGTACACCACTGGTTCGGAAAAGTTGTGCCACAGAGAAAAACCAGCAAGAAAATAGTTGTTTCTTTAAAAAATAGTTAGATAATACTAGTAATAAATATAGTACTTTAATTAGAAGTAGCGCCATGCTTGTAGCCGAATTGGGCCGGCTCGTCCGGGTACCAGTACCTCTTTTTCACATGAGATCGGCGTGAAGTGGCGGTAATGCTGTCACGTCAAGTGACGAAATGAAATTTAACATGCATTTGCTTATACTAGGTGGTTAAGTTGACAATAAAAACGCTGCACACACATAAGCAAGCGTTGCAATTATTTAATGGAGTGGCATGCATTTTTAGACTGAAACAAATAGATGTTGTATACTAAGATATTTAAAAAAAACTCTATAAATTTACTTAGAAAATGCCTTTTATGCTGGTAAAAAGGCGAATTATTTAAAACCAATATATTTAAAAATGAATCCCAAAATGTGTTGCTAAGCGCTAATGCCGAGAACACCTGAACCAATTTTACTTATTATTTTATTATTATAGTATTCCATGAAGCACGAGGATGATTCTTAATTTGAGAAAATCTAAAAAAAAATTACTCAAAAAGTCTAAATACAACACTTTTCTATACTCCTATACAAACGATTCGTAGTCATTCCTAAAAGTCAATTTGAACTTTAATACCACACCATAAAGTTCAAGTGTTAATGGAGAGGTTCAGGGAAGGCAAAACAATTGAGTGGCGTCGTATCGTATAAATACTGATGTCAATATTTATACAATGGTAAAATTAGTCAAACACGAATTGTCTGTGGTAAAATGTCTATTGAAATAAACGTCTCTTGGGAACGGGAACGGGAACGGGGACGGGGACGGGAACGGGAATGGAAACGGGGATAATATAGGATAATAGAAGTAAATAGTAAGTAGCCCGACGTTCGGACAGGACATCGTCTGCCGTGTCCGCTAGTCATGCAATAAATACCCACCTCAGACTTGCCGTACTTCAGAAAATTTGGGTCGTCATTCCATGAAGTCTCCACAGGAGGTGTCAGGTGGTTCTTGCTCAGAAAGGACAAGTACTTCCTGGTCGTATTGCCTATAGAATTGTATGTTGCCACACAGGATCTATAATACAGGCAGGGCTGAAAAATAGATTAAATCATAATTAGAATTAGATTTTTTTTATGTTATAAGGGGCAAACGAGCAGGCAGCAGGCAACTATCTGGCAGGCAAGCATCTGCTTGTCTCCTTGTCATCAACTTTTTTTGTTTGTTGTTTAAGATGAAAATGTTCGTGCTAGGCCCATAAGAGACAAGTCATTATCGTGTCATGCTTTTAATCAATGCTACTGCAACCCGCCTTGACGAGGAGGGCCCGCTGTGGGCCTAGCACGAACATTTTCAACCTAAATAAAGACGGCGAGTCCAATTCCAACGGTACGAAATGTTCGTGCTAAGGCCTCTGATGTGTTTAAGTTGGTACCACCTGCATCGGCTTAGCGGAGAACCTGTTACGCTTGGTACAGACAACACATCAGTAGGTACTTACTAAATCGTATGAAAGTACATATAAGTACTTCGTTGCTTTTAAGTTCCTTGGCGTTTTTGAAGGCAGTTTTCTTTTTATTTAAAAATTCTTGAGTTTTTAATTTTTAGTGGAAAGTAGATGTACTTTTGTTTATATATGATATGGTTATGCCAATTAAATGCACTGCTCTAATAACAAATGAAGTTTTGGAGTAAACGAAAACATATATAATTTTTTAGATTTTTTTTAAAGTTTTCTGGACCGACCTTGAAGGGGCTGCCTCTGAAGTGTGGTCTACCAAACAAAAAAGAATTTTCGGTTCAGAAATGGCTAATTGATTGATGATTTCATTAAAAAAAATGTCACGTATATGTTTATATTTATTTAATATGATACTTGATACGACATATCCCGCCTGTTATTTGTATTAAAACTTAAACATATTTTATCATGTTGCGAAACGGGAAGATATTTCTCACGAATATCGTATGATTTTATTTATGTAGGTACATGATATCATTATGATTTCTGATATTATTAATGTGTGGGAATTCCATCTCTTTGTGCGTAATAATTACTCTGTGTACGTGTTTGTGTGATATAAACAAGCAATAACTTTTGTTACTTAAATCACTTGGGGCAAAAATGTTTCTTCCAGTGATCATCAAAAATTTCGCTAAATAATGTAATTTGAATATCCTCGGTAGACTCTTCCCTTGCCTACAAAATGTCTTCGTCGTTAAAAATGTACCGTACTTGTATATGTGTTCAAAGATTCTCTTTGCTCATTTGCAGAGCATCTGTGCCAGTTTCCTAGAAGACACAGATTCCATTGCTGGGGAGTGGAAGAATCTCTTAAAATTTTGTTTCATTTAATATAGAAAGAAAAAAACGATTATTCAAGCAGGTAACACAGACAGCACAACAGTTTAAAATACTATATAGCAAATTGTAAGATACAAAAAATAAAATAAATAACAAAGTTAAAAATAACATACAGAATTTTTTTTAATCTACCTTTACTGTTTGTGCAACCTTATGCCGGAGCCAGACATACCTCAAGTGTTTGTACATTTTGGTCCTTGAAGACTACAAAGTTCTACAAAACTTTGCGTGGCTACACAAAGTCCTCGGCCAAACTACATGATCATTGAAATGACCATTCAAATGAAGCTATGTCTGGCTCCAGCATAAGAGATAGGTTTTCAGCTCAACCTTTGCTGCCAGTTGTATATTATACGTAACATGTTATTATTATATACTATATCCATTATTAAACGTGTTCAAAGGCTAACGTCGTAAAGGGACTCTTGAACTTTAATTCTGTGTCAAACGCAACATCACATTATTATTCTGGAGACCTACGAAAATCGAACGCCAAAGTTTCGGATCGAAATATCGAATTCAGTTCGGCCGCAAATTTACTTTGGAATTGATTAGCATATTTTAGACTAAATATCAATATGACATTAGTTGAGAATGTATAGATATAATCATGCTCGCAAAGAATTTCGCAAGAAACACAAAACAGCAATCAAAATATATTTAAATTTTTTTTCGACTTCCGTTGTATAAAAGTTACTATATGACATTCAATTTCACTATTTCCCTATAATAACTTTGTCTTTTAATTTCCACGCATGTAATATACTGATATAATTATAGGAATACATAGCATTATGAACTCCGTTACCCTTTGGCGAATACTAGCTGTGCCCCCGACTTCGCCCGCGTAAAATTAGGTAAAAAAATATATTCAATTTTAGCATGACGATATATAGCCTATAGCCTTCCTAATTAAATGGGCTATTTAACACTGAAAGATTGTTTTCAAAGCGGACCAATAGTTCCTTCAAATAAAGAAACAAAATCTTCAGCTTTATATATTAGTACAGATTAGATTAAAATTGGATAGGTTTTTAGATAAACGAATAATATTTCGTTTTTTATGTAACGTTATTGTACAAATACATTGTGGACTTAAAAGGACAGACAGTTCCATTTATGCTTATATGAAATATTGACATCCTTATGCGTTTACTGTATACTTATTGTATAATCGTGATATGGCTCCTTTCACTTTTGTCGGGCGCCAACCTCTGCTCCCATTGGGGACTTGCATGGGTGCGTCATATATCGATTTTAAAAGGTAAATGAATTAATTCAAGCGGTATTTTTTTTGTGTGGTTCTTGCTGTTGGCCCTATTGGCCTCGACAGCGTCACCGGGAGGGGGGAGGGTGGGGAGGCAGAGGGTCTCTACCCGGCTAGGGACCTACGTGAGTAGAATAATATTAAAAAGTTTAATGATCTATATTTGACTTCCACGATTGCTTTTGATTATTTTTATTTATGCTTAACATAAAATAAATAATGACTTTAATTATAATGAACCTGGGGTAAGATCTCTTATTAAGATAAAAACTAATTTGTCAAGTTTATTTATTAGGTAATATAAGTTTTTAGTACTTATATAACACTAACTATTTATATATATCTAAAGAAATAGTACAGAACTCGGACCTGAAATTTTACGTATTTCAACTTATTTAGACGAGTGCCCCTTTGGCACAGTTGGTAATAACTCTACCTTCACCTTTTTGGGGTTGCGGCTTCGATTTCCATATGGGTTTTGATTGTCTTATTTTTAATATTTTTATTTACTACTAGTTATTACAGACGACTTCGTCCGCACAAAATAAGGTGAAAATTTTTAGCGTGACGATATATAGCCTTCCTTAATAAATGTGCTATCGTGCTATCTAACACTGAAAGATTTTTTCAAATCGGACCAATAGTTCCTTAGATTGGCGCATTCAAGTAATCAAACAAATAAACTCTGTTTTATAAAGTATTAAGTATAAATAACATTCGCATATTAGCTATTGTACAGGAATTACGAGGCCTACCCTAGGCAGAGAAGCCGTGTGCTTAAAAAATATTTACATTTCCTATAGCCAACAACTAGTGACAAATTACAGTTTCCCAAAATATAAGACATATTTATACTGAATAAAATTAAAATAAATTCAAACGAATGATGTAATGACAAACAGAAACTTGTATGTTTTACTGACGAACTCAATTAGAACGAATATAATCAAGTAGAAATGTTTGGGAACGGCGATAAATAACAGTCCGCTGGCCCGCGTTTTGACGGAATAAAATCATAATAAATTCCAACAAACGGTCTTATAATAGACCAAAACTTGTAACTTATGGCCGGCGGAGTCACCTAAAAATGAAATCGCGTTAGAAAATTTCGATGTAGCTATAAATTTTTTGGATAGCATCATTATTATTATAATATTTCACACACACCACCTCGATAAATGAAAATTCAAATTTGCTGGCTCTCTACTTTCCTGTACTCACTTATAATAAGCTGAACGGCCTGCGCGTTTGTCCCTTGTCATGTAAAAAATATAGGGGCGTGTCTACGATTTAACATGGAACCTCTCTATGAAAGGATAACGCTTATTTACACACACGTACGTAGATCAATCGTCACCCCAGTGTCTTCCCGTGACATTATATGTAGAAAATAGCACGTTAAGCGCTTTAACTTTTTATCCGCTTGCGATTATGTCCCCCCTGTTGATGACAAGTTGAAATGACACCCAACACGTTGGGAGTATCGCTCCGCAGCGTTTTCCATTTGAATGACAAAGGAGAGCGAATTGTTCGGCTCGGCAATTCGAGCGATGCGCCGCTGCCCCGATTTTGGCACCTGATTGAAGAAGCACGCGGTCCCCGAGCCGGCAAAAACACGTTCGGATCATTCCCCCGTATTGTAATTTTGCTAAATGTCAAACGGACGGCGCGAACAGGCCTCCGGTGCGCGTGCAAAAACGCCTCGCCTGGTGCGGCCGCCGCATCGCCGACCTCGCATTGTCTCATACAGTCGCAGTCGACTCAAATCAATCCTGGATGCTTTATTGTGACACAAAAACACAACCAACGAATTCAGTATGTTTCGTAATTTGTTCTGCGTTAGTAAATAATAGAAATATTGGGGAAAACATCAACCTTATTTTTAAAATAATCTCTAAAATCACTTTCAATAATATTTCCTTAATACCACTTTTAAATCTGTCTAATTATTGCAAATTTTGAAATCAAACGATTGTATTCATTAGCAACAAAAACATAAACAAACTGGCTTGGGTAATGTCAAACGATATGCATTCAATTAATAAAGGAGAGAAAAAACGCATTATTCTCAGCGGATGTGTACTTTGCACGTCCCGCGGTTTTAGAGATTTCGTGTTAGGTGGCCTTTCGCTTTAATATACTTATATCTTACGGAATCTTGACAACAAAATCTCGATTAACCGTGGCATATGCGTAGATTAAATTTGGCAGGGAGGTAGTTTGATGGCAGAAGAATTAGGAAAAAAAATCGAATGTTTTAAAATTTCATCTAATATGACGCAGACGAAGCCGCGGGCAACGGTAAGTACATACTACGGTAATATAGATTTCAATTCACGTAAACTTGATATTTTTGATGGCGCCCTTGCCCTTCAAATATTTATTTAAAATAATTATAATTATCTCATATTTTAATACATACTTTCAATTGAATGAATGTTTGAATGGGATGAAATGTGATGGAATGCTTGCTCTTACAAGTTCTATTACATATATTAGAAATACATTAGGAAGTCGTAGCCTAATCAGTAGCCGACATTGGAGTCGATCACTAGGTTAAGCAGTTCTTACCGCGGCTGGGTGATAGATGGGAGGTCCATTCTCAAACTGAATTTCAAGAATCCTATGACCTCCTCCGTGTTTCGGAAAGCACGTAAACCTGTAGGTTCCGATTAATGTCACTTTGTGATATTAGTCGAGAGATTGTAGAGATTTTGGAGGTTCCGGAGATGACGTCATATTAACTCGTCCCACAGCCACATTCTCTGCAATCTAAGCGGACCCTGGTACTAGAACGGAACAACGCTAGGAACAAGAACTAACCAAAGCCTTGTTTTGGAAGTAGGCGATGCGATTCTTCTGTAAAATTTCAAACGCTTTGGATTTCGTCTGGCCTTCTACTTGAACATGAAAATGGAAACTTGAAAGTTTCCATTCAAATAACAGTCAATTATCAAAAAGAAAATGTATTTTTCATAAAGCGGATTCAAAACGGCGTGTCTCCCGCAATGCAGTTGTACGCTGGCCTGACTCCAGGATCGAGATTGGATGGAAAATTATACCACCTTACTCCATGAGATGCTTTTAAATGGAAAACGCTAGTATAAAAGTCGTATTAAGAAACTGCTGCGGCGATATGCGCTTTAAAAATTCAAATTGGAGTATAAAATTTGATATTAGTCTTAAACTGAATCTATTGAAGTCTAGATTCTTGACACTTGACAAAAACGGGCGTTAGTTTGCGTTTGCTGTCTTGATACCTAAAAAATCCGGGAGTTAGTATTTATAAGTAAATTCATTAGAAGCAGGGAACATAAATTGAAGTACAAATCTGTAAAAAAGACATGATAAAATGTGTAAAATACTCAGGCCATATAGTCGGTGCTACTGAGTTTTTTTCTTTTTGAACTTACCTCTTTAATGCGGGCGCCAGACACAGTAACAAAATCTTTAATCTTAATTATTTATAGTTAGAATGAATATTATAATAAAAAGATTTTTTATAGTAAAGTTGACTTTTCCTGCCATCACCACTTTGACAACGTCATTTGTTTGATGTCAAAATCCTTCTTCACGTACGCCTATGCCGGTGCCAGACATAGCCCAAAGTGTTTGTACATTTTTGACCCTGAAGTCTACAAAGTTCTACAAAACTTTGCGCATACACAAAGTCCCCGGCCACATAACATGATCATTCAAATGAAGCTAAGTCTGGCTCCGTAATAACAACAGAAAGGCATTCGAAGTTCTTGTTTGTATGTTTATTTTATTGAATTGGAAATTGTAAACGGACTTACAATTTTTTTAAATTGTATTTATTTATTTCTGGCAACACCCATACTTATGAATGTACAAATTAAGTTTTAAAACTATTAAATAGAATAAATAGTAAACTTAAATAAAAATAAATAATCAACATTCAAATCTACCTAACTTCGGTGATCGGACGAGAACCGGTGCATTCAACGTGGTATGGACGTTGGCGACAGTAGGTTCGAATCAACGCGACGATCTCTACAACCTTACGACAAATATCACAAGGTGACAATAATCGGGTCCCACTATTTTGCGTGTCTTCCGAAACGGATATCAAATATAAACCAGCGCTAGCATAGGTCACCCATATATCACCCGGTCGCAGCAAGAGCTACTTAACCTAGCGATCGACTCAAATGTCGTCCACGATTTAGCACAAATTAGGCCACGACCTCCTCTTTAATATTAAATATAAAATTGTTATTACAACATTAACTTGAAAAGTATTTTTTTAAATTTTACTATCCCAATTCGTTCCAATATATCATATACATTCTACTAATGTAAAAATATTCATACGATCCAGTTTTATAAAAGTTGGCTCTTTCCAGGAAGCGATATGTTATACATGATACAATTTATGGAATAACAAGCTCTTTCCCGCGGCCGTTCTGTAAATAACTTTGGAAATTTTTCTATAAAAGTTTAATAAAATCATCGTGAACCGACTATTCTTATTTAACATGGTTTTTGTAAGCTTAGGTATAACATATTAGTAAAAGTTCATTATTTATCTGTAATATGTAAAAGGTTAATGTGGTTTATACAAAGGAGATAGACATATGCCATCGCGGTGTTTCCTATAAGTCTATTTAAGATATACAATTCCGTAGTACACTATTTTGACCTATCTGGTATGGTTTAGCCAGCACACGCAATGTAAGCCGCACAAAAATACATTTTTTTACGACATCACTTTACAAATCATTCAAATTCTCGGCTTTTGTCTGCTATAACATAAGTGTATTGTACATGTAAACCTTCTTCAAGAATCAGTCTATGGTTTGGTGAAAAGCCCAAGACAATCCGTTGAGTAGTTTTTAAGTTTATCGCTAACAGACAGACCGACCAACAGACAGACGCATTAGACGCACAGACAAGCAGACATACTATGGACTTTTATTCGATAGTGGAACATAATCTATAGAGAACACATTATAATGAATCCCTATTAGCCTTAGTCATCCTTAACTTGAGAACTGTTGAATAAATTTATTACGAAGAAGATATGAAGATTTTTTTAGCTATTTCTTAAAGACAGGGGAAGGTTCTTATGAATAGAGAAAGAGACCCTCCCTCCCTTTCTGTCCTTCCTTTCTCTTTGGCTAATCCTCTTGGACTACTGTCTTAAGAAAGGAAGAGTTTAAAGCACTTTACAATTCTTCACCACCGTTTATGTGAGACAGCAGGTGCATATATCGGATTCACTGCGTTTCAGAAGCAATCAAGGCAGTGCCAGAGACTTGCCATCTTTTCCTGTAACCTTGCATAGAATAGTGTGAGGCTTCTCAATCTTCTCTCCTCAGTAGCCTCTGCGCACAGGTAGAACAGATAGCTTAGCTAAGATTATGACCCCCTAATAGCAGTTGTCATTTCCATGCTGCACTTAGCTTCTAGAAGAATATGGCCATTATTGTCTCCAAGCGCCACAAAAGCCAATATAATCGATAACACTGTCCAGCTCTTGTCTGATATTACACAGGCATAATATTCTTTAAATAAATCAAATAAAGAAAGGAAGATGAATCAAGAAGGAGGAGGCCTTTGCCCAGCAGTGGGACAGAATAGGCTAATAAAAAAAATCAGATAAAAAAAACAATATTCAAAACTTAGTCGTTGAAAGCGGTGCCCAGGAAATAGTTGATGGATTTAAACTCTTTGATGGGCAAGAAGAACCAATAGATCCCTTTTAAGTTTGTTAATCTTTTCCTCGTGTACGAAGCGTCTTATCTTTATTACTGGTACCCATTCCTTTTTCCACGACCTTCTTTTTTCTTGATTCTTTTTTTCACGACCATCATACCGATATCGTTTCCAGGACCATGACTGCGACTGCGACCACGACCACGACCACGACCACGACCACGACCACGACCACGACCACGACCACGACCACGACCACGACCACGACCTAATGGAAAAGTTTATATTATTTTTTACTTTATATTATATTTAAAAACAAGCTTTTTAAAGTTTTTAACTTAAAATGTGTATATCATAGTAACGAATTGATACCTTTTGCATTACAGCGAACGTGTGCATTTGCTATTTTTCAACAAGACGGAGGAAGACATTCTATTTAAGGAATACTTCGACGAAATAACGAAGCAGGACGAGAGGTAATAAGCAATTTCCTATGAAAATGTCTATTATAGTCCCACCTCTATAGGCTTTGTCGCGTCTACTTCGATGTTATTTGTAACTCGGTCCTACCTTGATGTTTACGATACGGCTAATTGCGAGTGAAGGAAGCAATTTAATATACTCGGTACATCGCTCGTGTTTCTTCATCAATTAAGACAATTTGCTGTGCGGTAAAGTAATTAGCACAACTTTGTTATGTTTATGATTATAGATAATAATTTAAAATTATTGGAAAATTAGTGATAATGAAGGCATTCGTTTTATGTGTATATACTAAACGTCCCTGTCTTAATTGGAACGTAAGTTCCTTAAAGCGGCTTACGAAAATCACGGGTTATACGATTTCGCAGAAATCGTCACGTAACAAAATGCCGTATGTTGTGTGAGTGTGTGCGTGTGTGCACAGGAGCAAGTGAATGAACAGCCAGATGCGCAACTTTCTTTCTCTGTCCCTTTTTTGAATAAAGTTTCTTAAAGCGGACTATGAGGTAAGCGGGAAAGAGTGAAAGAGATAAGGGGGTAAGGGTAAGGGGTTAGGGAGGTAAGAGAGAGGGGGTAAGGAGGAGGTTTAGAATGTAGTCGATAGTAACACAAAAAATTAAGACATTACAGACTTCATTTCGATTTACATTCAGAGTTGAAGAAGTAAGGAATTTAGTTCATGACGGGGGTCCCCGGACCGCACAATTTTTTTTTTAAATATTAATATACTAGCTGTACCCCGCGTCTACGTGGATCACTCTTGTCAGGGGTTTAAAAATATTTGTTGGATAAGGATTTATACCATGTTTATAAAAATACTTTTACAAATACTGATGCTTTCACAATAAGTGCTATTTCGTCGGAGGAGGCTAATTTCTTGTTTATATATTTTTTTTCAGATTGAACGTTGTACACGTCTTGTCGAATGCCAGCTCTGCGTGGACTGCGCACACGGGACGCATAAATGTCGGCATTCTGCGCAGCGTTATAGACAAACAGTCCAATAGCGGTGAAGAGAAACCACATTTTGCGTGTGTGTGCGGCCCTACAGAGTTCACACACACGGCCATCGACTTGTTAAGGAAACTCAGTGTGAAAGAGAACGATATACATGCATTCATAGGATAAATGTAAATAAGTAATATTAATAAATAATTCAACTAGACCTCACACTGACGTTTGTGTATAAAGCAATTTTATTTTTTTGTATGACATATGGTCAGACGTCGACAACCTTTTGTCAGGCCACATTGGTAAGATATTAAATGTAGGCGGCCCACCCTTCTGAAATAATTATTTGGATATTGGTTATTTCCAAATATATTTGTGTAGGTATACATTGTAAGCGCAAATTTAAAACTGCAACATTTTAGTACAATACAACAAAACTTTACACTCGTGTAATCTAATTAATTGACTATTATTTATTAGCTGACCCGGCAGACATTGTCCTGCCCGAAAATTGGGTTATTTACTATTTACTACATTCTAGTATCTTATAATATTCCCGTTGTCTTTTTCTTTCCCGTTTCCGTTCCCTTTACCGTTCACTGTCCCAATATTTTGAAAGTTACTCGTAACAATCAGACAGACCGGCAAAAATGTTATAATTATACAAACCTTATTTTATATTATATTAACCTTAACAACATAGTATAGCAGCTATTTATTACAAACTAAAAAAAAAACCAACAAAATATTTACTGTCACTCTAGCATATACATTTAAACGCGTTTTGATAACCAGGAGTTCTATTGAAATGTACACATCACACGCGTCAAACGCGCGTTCATATACTTTCGTTAGAACGCGCGTTGCGAGAACGTCAGCTGTGCGTTACAAGATACATGAGCCGCCATTTTGTTGTAAATTTGGTCGCGCGTTTCTAATATATAGGTAGTATATAGTACATAGGTAGCGTAGTATATAGGTATAGTCACCCTACTAACGCATGTTTAACGCACTGCTAAGCGCGATGTCTGTACGAGACCAAAGCGCTCAACGCAACAGCGACGCTAAATGTGTACTCGATGCTAGACCAAGAAAATTTGTACCATTCTTGAAAATAAGTTTGTAAACATGCTGTTGGCGTACCTAATTAAATAAATAAAAACTCGAGCCTCAATAGCTCAACGGTATAAGGTATGGACTGAAATCCACAAGGTACCCGGTTCAAACCCCACCCGCCGTTGGGGTATTGTCGCACCCAATAATACAAGCTTTTCATTTAAGCTTAATAGGAGGGGAATATTAGACATACCAAAAAAGTATTCCTAATATTCTTTAAAAAAAAAAAACTCTTTTTCGTTTGTATGCACAACAACACAATCAAAATTAAATAAAATACCGCGGAAATCAAAGTACAAGCTATTCATTTATTGTTGACACCTAAATAACAACAAACGCGAATCTTAAATGAAGGAGCCAAGTGAACAGTTTAATTAAAACATCCATTTCCTCTGTCGACGTAAACACGTTTGAAACTGGTGTTTTTTTAAAGCTTCTACTATTTTTTTAGTACTAAGTTTTGCTAGAGTAAACACACGCAGAGGCTTGACATAATCCGATGCATCGCCCGTTTCGAATGAAATCCTCTACTAGGGTGACCACAATTTTATATTCTTACTTAGAGACATTTCTAAGAAACATTCTGGCAATTTTTACATGTGATGACTGTTCACAGGAGCTGCATGACCTTTCCCCAATAACGATTTTACCACAGAGCCGCCAGGAGCCGTGCGGGACTTCACCCGTACTTAAGAAAGGATGAAGCGTTTGGCTTGATCCTTTCTTAAGCAAACGATTAAGACGTGTAATGCTCTTCCGGGGTCGGTGTTTTCGGATCATTATAATTTGGGTATGTTAAGGCTAGAGTGAATAGGTACATTCTAGGCTAGTGCGTCACATCCTGGACTACATCAATACTTAAACTCAGGTGATGATTACAGTCAAGCGCATGCCTCTCTGATATAAAAAAAATGTAGATTTAAATGTAGATTGCTTACGTACAGTTAAGCGCATTTCTATCTGCATAAAAAATATAGATTATTACGTAAGTAAGTACTTTTACCCCCACTGAAAAAGCTATCATGAGTTCATTCTCTAATTTGAAAAGTTTCGCGTAATATTATCGTCATTTCTGCCTGAAGATGTAACTTTTTACAGAAGGCACAACCAAATGTTTCGTGACGAGAGAAGAATTGTGTTATAAATAAGTTTTATTATATATTTTTAATACACATTTAATACATAATGTATTTGTGAAATATGGTTAAAACTGGTATTAGTTGAAATAACATTAAAAGTAAAGTTTAACAAATATTGTAAGAACAATATATTATTATAAGAACGTCCGGGACGTATTAAAATACGAATATATCTATATTAAATTATCGACGTCAATATCTAAAATAGAAAGAAAGAAATAATTGCATTTCACACTGAACAAACGGTACATAGATAACAAATCCGATAACATAATAATTAAAAATAAAAAACAAACACACAAAAAGGTAAAAACATTTCAACGTATTTGTTGTGAGAGAATTCCCACTACCAACGCTGATTTTCGTAATAAATACATCATGTTATCGATACTAAATAAACCTACACAAGGGTCACAAGTCCCGAACACTGCTATGGTACCTTCCTCTGCAACGCGATGGACCTAGTATATCTATTCTTTGAGTTTGACCTTTGATACTCACTTGTAGGTGTGCACCACGATGTCGTTGACGGGCAAGTGCTTTATTTTCATGATCTCCCGAAATTTGATGTTGTGCAGCGCGTGCGCTTTTGTGGTTGTCATGAGTGCGCAGCGACACCCCACCTTATGGTCCTTGGCCAGACTGGTCCAGCGCGCGCGGGACTCCTTGTCCGGATTCGTACTATCCACTATGACGCTTTTGCCTTGCTGTGGCATAATGGACACTTCTTTTAAAGTCATAGTTTCATTTGAATGATCATTTGAATGATCATTTCAATGATCACGTAGCGTGGCCGAGAATTTCGTGCAGCTGCACAAAGGTTTGATTTTTTTTTTATGTTACAAGGTGCAAACGAGCAAGCAGCAGGCATCTAAGTGCCTACAGACGCCCATAGACATCTGAACGACCAGAAGGCTAGCAGATGTGTTACCGGACTTTAATGGGCCGGTGCGTCTGGGTACCAGTACCTCTTTCTCACATGAGATCGGCGTGAAGTGTCGACAATGCTGTCACGTCAAGTGGTGGTATTGTAGTCGCGTTTCGTTGGGTTTGTAAAAGTTTGTGGATTCTCAGATGTTATGTACTGTATTTCAGTTGTCTGTATTCAAAACAATTCTTCCTTTAATAAAACGACAGGTGCAAGGTGTTATATACAAGTGAATTTTAAACAGAAACTATCGGACCCGCCAAACGTCCTATAATATTATTCCTGCTCTCTTTCCCAATATTTTCGAAAATAATCCGTAACAAACAAACAGACGAACATTTTTAAGTGTACAAACCTGATCCTAACAATAATGGACACAACAAAAAAGAAACATCCAATTTGGTACTGTCTACGGAAATTGTACAATTAAATACATTTTGGATTTATATATAGCCTGTGGTGCAAATTGCAAAAAACTAAAAAAAAAATACATTCTGGAAATTTATTTTTATTTAAATAAGTATTACCATAAGATAAATTACCCCTGGTAATTGATCCCCCGCTTGACATTAAGTGTCTGTAAACTTGTCAGTAAAATAACTCCCGATTAAACAAAGGTAAGAAAAGATATACCTGCAACAGTTTGGTTGCTTCGGCCGCACACTTCTGCCATGAGCCGAGCACATCTCTACACACAGTCACATATTTGTAGCTAGATTTCTTCTCAATTTGCTTAGCCAAAGTGGATTTACCACTGCCAGGATATCCAACCAAAACAAGGACCTGAAATGGAACATTAATAAATGATTAAAATCTTACATTTATATGGTGTAGTTTTAAAAACAGTAACATGCATACTTATATATTTCTATCTGAACCCCGCGACTTCTTCAGCTTTAGCCGACCTTATCACTTGTCTAAGAAATGGGTTACGACCAATTCTCAGACCCATCTAATATGCATAAATTTTTTTATTAGAAGTAAGAAAGACATCTAGACAGATAACATAATAATAATAGTGCATTTCTTTATTAAAGATAAATACCCACTATAAAAAAAAAACAAAAAATTAAAAATTGAATAAAGAGTAAGAGATAATGAAGTGATCCTATACAAAGTTCCTTATTTTCCATTACAGGTACTGAACACTCTAAAAATCAGTAAAGAATGAACGAAGTTCTTACCTCTTTTTCACCACTAATTAGAGCTTCATTAAATGGTTCAGATTGTAGGTCCTTTGGTACAAACTCTGGTTTATTCATTGGAATATTAGCTATCGAATGTCCTAAAAAGTATTGCTCTGGTGTGTAGAACTTCACTCCAACATTTTCAGCTAATAGTATATCAGCCATGGAGTGATCTTTCTTTTTGCCCGGCGCCCAGTTTGCTGCCCGGCCAGCTGCATCGCCGCAAAAGAAACTTTTGTCCATATCAATGGGAATATTATCATTTTTCTAAAACAAAGCATATTAGTATATCTTATTCTTATATACATTTTTAAATATTATTATAAAAACAAAAACATTTAAAAATATATAAAAAAATAGATCTCTGTCCCACCGGCCGCCGCAAAATCAACTACAACCGGTAATTATCGCCTCCTAGGTGTTACCAGCTGAACTTGGACCATCCTCTACCTAGCGTTTGAAAGGGAAGGCCGAAAGAAACGTCGTAAACCGGGTGATATTTGTATATTAATAATATACCGGTTGGAGAGAAGTTCTCGCGTCGAGCTCATAATGCAGACTGACACAGATAATAACTATTATATAGCTCCGCAGGAACAATTACCTTCACCGGAAAAGGTAGGAACCGCTTTTTTGACACGTATAAAACTATTATGATCCTAAGACGTTATCGCGATCTAGTACCAGGATGTGCTTAAATAGCAGAAGATGTTGCTGTGGGGCGAGTTGAGATGATAGACTGCCGCAGCATGTCATCCCCGGAACCATCACAATCTTTACAGTCTCAGGACTAATATCATTCAGTGATGTAAATCGGAATCAACGTTGTAATATTTGGCAATTAATGTTTTTACCGTCCTCATGACCATATTTTGACACAATCTTATAGTAAAATGTATGGTTAACCGTTGGTGCATGTTGGTTAATGCATATTTTATAGAAATATGGGCATGAAGCGTGCACCATCCTGTATATAAACTATAATTGTGCCAAATTCCATACTAGTTACAATAGATCTCACTGGTCGCAGTAACGAAAGGGCCCCTTGGTCCGCCTCAAAAAAAAAAAATCCATACTCTTCTGTCTGCACAATTTTCAGAAAATGGTACCAGTTTTCGCTTCATTTTATATAAATATATAAATAATTTGCTTACAGCTACTTCACATCTCCGTTTGAGCCAGTGGAGGATGCAAGCAACCGGTCGTGGCTGACGATGGCGCTGCTCGGCTTCAAGAAGGACATGACTGGATCGACGTCCACCTTAGCAGAGGAAGACGCCATCGAGAACAGATTACACGGTAAATTATAATTACAGACATATTTAATTACAAATACCGAGCCTTGGGAACTTTAAGATTTGATTATGTTGTTTTTTAACTGATTGCAAACCTCGAGGTGGTACCTTGTGCCACAGAGAGGACATCTCGTCAGAACTTGTAATTTTACCCTCATCACTTCGATTTACTAAAACAACCGTGCGTTTTTATAAAAATTTCTTTCCTCGAACAATTCCCTTATGGATTCAGTTACCAGCTTCAGTATATCCGAACCATACAGCTTAAGGGCCTACAAGAAAGGAGCATACTCATTCCTGGAAGGCCAGCAACGCATCTGCTAGCCCTCTGGTGTTTATGTCTACATATAAAAGCGAAAGGTCACCTAACAATTAATTTCGGAAATCGCTTGGGCGTTCAATGACGAAATTTGCCAAGAAGGTGGTATATAGCTAGAAGACATCCGCTAAGAACGAATGTTTCAATAGGACCGGATTAAGAAGCGCTGCCTCTTGCAATTTTACGCGGACGAAATCGCGGGAATATATTTATAATTTCCTTTTTCCAGGTGGTACTTTGGCGGAATCTGTTGAAAGCCTCGGACCGGCTCCAAAATTGGAACCAAAGGAAGTTCTCAACGTACCAGCCAGCTCGCAGCCTCGGCCCAAGCAACCTTCTCCTTCCTTCATGCCAAAACCTTCAGAATTACGCGAGATGAACTTCTGGTCTCCGACTTCAATGTGAACTGATGATACACATAGTTTAAGTTAATGTACTATTTTACTAATAGCAAGTTGACACTAGTTTAATAATACACAGAAATTCCCACTAATGATTAATGACTATTGTCTTTGAATGGGTTCTGTACTATTTACGGTTGCTCTATGTCACGACGTTATATTGGAATAATATATATGTCATGTAAAGTTTTACATCGCGCTAGTAAAATTTCTAATACATAGATAGAAAGATTTGATTCGACACATACAAGCTGGTTGATTGTGTTCAATGCTGTTGATACGTTTAGAGCCTCTATGTCTCAACGAGGTCAGTAAGACTCGGTTAAATACAAAATTGGGTAGTTTTTCATTACGTAGCGATTCTAGAAAGGACATTTTAAAAGAATATTCCACTAAAGATAAGACGCGACATGTCATTATTGTAGGTACTTACACTATCACATTACATTTATCAACCTTAATAGCTAGATGTCAATTTTGTCAAAAAAGCTAAAGCTGATGCCGATAGAATGGTTTGATTTAAATCCGACACGTTTATAGATAAATGTTGAAGGATTTATCAGTTGTAAGTGTCAAACACTGGGGCAATGCATCCAAAAGTGTTATCAGTTAAGCTAGATGATCAATTTTGTTACATACGAAATGTTTTTTCATTATATTGCTGTGCAGGTACAAATCCATTAACAAAATTGATAGTCCTATCATTTGGTAGATCCTGTCTAGAAAGTTTTTCAGTAGTTTTGAAAATTAGCAATTTTATAGATTTTGCTGTGCTCTTTCCGAATTTTAACTTTGCCACCTAGCATATCTGCCCCTTGCACCGCCATATTGGAAAAATGGTACCAAAGAGGAGTTTTTTTGACAATATTTCCTTTTCCACTCATTTCACGATAGTTCATTTTCATCAGTTACATTCAAAATGAAAATAGACAATTATCTATAATGTACATCAAGATGGTGTTTGGAAAACTGAACCAAATGATTGGACTATGATTCTAGTATTTAAGATAAATTTATCAACAACTACCTACATTTTGATAACACTTTTCTTAAAGTCGGTATTTGAATGTAAAATGTATACGCGAAAAAAATAAATTTATTAACAGACGAATTTAATCTCCTCGAGTGTCGTTAGTTTTCGCAGAGTAACGCATTATTCTACCAAATGTATACCAATCATCGATTTACAGTAATCGACACTTCAGATATTGATTTGACGCAGGAAACATTAAATTAGTATGAAACATTATATTTTCGCGGATTTATGTCAAGTATTGTAGAGCGTTTACAGTCTAAAAATACAGTTCCCTCCAGAGTATTCACCTCTAGATGCCAAATAGCGTGTAGACGCAAACACGCAAGGTCGTCAGTATCACTGGCTTATAGTGCGTGCTTGGGTTGGAGTTTACAATGAAAACGTTGCACAGACACAGACAAGCGTTTCAATTAATTAGTGGAGGGACGTGCATTTTTAGACTGACACATCTTTATATGTTCCCACGTGTCATGTATGTCCTCCCGGCGACGCCCGAATCTATTCTTTATAGAAGTCTAATTAAAATACACAATCGTCAATTTACCAAATAAGGACATTTCATATTATAATATTTTAGATATTAATGACTTATCATTTTGACTGTACAGGAAATGTGTGGATTACACATAGTATTAAAACGACTTTATATTATGTTAATATTGAGTAAAAGTACTATTTTAAGTATCCATATATTATAAAGATAAAATGATAAAAAAATACATATAAAAAAATCTAGCTTAGCAATAGATTTAGGATTCTTGCATACTGTGAAAGTAACAAGGACATTTTATATCTGTTGAGATAACAAATCATTTCCAAGTGTAATGATATGTTTACACTGTTTATGCGTTGGAGCGACTATTGTGTATGGGATTTTATTTTTGTATGAAATATGTCTCCAAAGTGTAAAAAATATTGTCTAGTTTCAAAAACTATATACTTTCGATATTTTCTGGAGGTAGATCTTTAATTATGACTTACAGTAAGAGTTAAATTGGTCGTATGAACTGATTTGGTAAGAAGAGTAAGAGAACGCTAGAAAGAGAAAGAGAATGGTTGGAAAAGGAAGAGATATATAGCGTCTTTGTCCGTTTCAGAATAAACTCATCGATCTCTTATGAATGCCTTGAAATTATGACGACTCTATTTTTGTAGACGTAAATTATATTCTAGACGTGTTTGTAAACCCCTTTATAGTTACCCATATTATGTATGTATAAGTTTATATTTTTATGGTTATGTCAAAGTATAGAAGTCTTGTGGTAATTATTTATATGTATTGTTAATATAAGTATGTATTCGTAAAATTTTTGGGTGTGAGTTATAATGAGCAGATGATTCCCGTTACGTTAATAGAATAATCGCGACATTATAGTAAATAATATGAATGACAAAACTTAGTGTTTAAGTTATTTCTAATAAAACCTTTCGGAAATTTAATCTGTTTTATTATTTATTTCTCAAATCCTAGATATTCTTATGCCGGACCAGACATAGCTCAGTGTTTCTACATTTTTGTCCTTGAAGACGACAAAGTACTAGATGACTTTGCGCAGCTACACAAAGTCCCCAGGCTACATTACATGATCATTGAAATGAACACTCAAATGAAGCTATGTCTGGCTCCGGTATTAGTCAAATCCGAACTGCTGTTAAGTCCGATTTACATCAGACGAGCGACTGCCCCACCTCTATCAATTTAAACCGGGGTAGAGCATTCTTTCTTTGATCTGACTGCGTTCAGAAAGATTTTAATTCTTATTCTAGTTTTTTGCTCATTAATGTTTTGGTGTAGACGCTACGAATGCGCATTCATTTATACTAAAATATCGTGAACGAATACCCTTGCTTGTAGCTCTGCGTTCGTTTGGTTCAAACCCACCTTTCGATGAGGTTTGCCACGCAATTTTAGGATCCGCGTTTCAGGTGTCAAATAAATGAAATGATATTCATAATATATTTTTCGTAAAGAAATAAAAGTGGCCAAGAGTGTGTCAAGGCACGCTTATATAAAAAGCAAAATGCAAAAATCACATGCAAATCAAAAGTTATGATGAGCTTTTAATATCGGTCCTTCCTATTTAAACACCCATTAGAAGGGTTCCGTATATGATGAGAGATAAAGTTATTATTTAAATTATTTCAAAATTTGTTTCAGTATCATTCAAAATAATTTTCCTAATTAGTTATTAGTATGATCTATCAACACGGTAAATTTTAAGTTTTCACATTCAATAGTTTCGAAATCCTAAGGGAGGGAACAGCTTGTGGGCGGATAGTCGGAAGGACAGACCGAAACATTAAGGGTTCCTTGGGGTCATATTTTTAGAGTTTAGACAGTCAATAAACTAGCTACTGACGTAATTTATCACTACGTTAAAGCGAAAGAATGTCCGGTTAATGGCTAGTACCTACTACTTTTTATATGATTTCTGCGAGGATATAGTAGTACAGAATTATGACGCAAGCCGCCTTGCGTGAATAATTAATTTGATAGCGTGTGTTAATTATAATTGTGCTTTATCAAGCGTTCGTGTCGGACTGCTTTTATTACGTTTTATAGCTGCCAAGAATTGTTTCATTTTTATACTCCAACGACCCATACAATGTTATGCCACGCATATACTTTATTGCATGTACTAAAACGTCTTCTAAAATAGGCCCAACTTTATTTCTCACAAACATGGTACCAAAAACCTTATACTAGTAATTGCCGGCTGGTCGAAATTTGCCCACATATCTGTAGATTTGCGCACTATATGCGTACTTAAAACCATATAGAAAATTTTAATTTTTTGACCAATGACATATTATATATAACAATTAATATATGTACATACGGTCTTATTTTTATGTGCATGCGATCGTCACGTCGTACGTCGTCGTTGGTGTGCGAGTGGCTTTATTTTAACAACTTAATGTAGTAATAATGCATATTTTATAAAAATATTTTCATTCGCACAATATCCTCTTTAACTGTGCCAAATTTAACACACCTCCGTCCGCGCAATTTTCATAAAATGGTACCGAAAGTTTTCGCTTCACGTATCTTTTAGTTCCTAAAGTTATTTCAATATATAAATACATTACCGCAAAACTATATACTCTACTAGCAAATAAATACGATGGGAATCATTTCGCTATCGCACCAAAGTAGTTCAGCTACTTTTAGTGGAAGGCTCATACATAGTTTCGTGAGTTTGGTTTGATCGAAAACTGTATTGCATGCCACGAATCGACAAATTGGAGCGATAAGCGACCCGCATACTTTGAATGAGCTTTTTTTATTATATTTCCACAAACAAAGCGCTATTTTCCTGTCGCGTGACGGCATCTTGCTTTACCTACCGCATATTTTCCTATTATTCGAACATTCATTCAGTTTTTTGTCGTTTAGCCGAACTTGCCGTGCCTCCCAACAATCTATTCTATGTAATAACATATTTTTAGTAAACTACCATGATACTGTAGAAATTTGTATTATTTATTTTACATTCGAACATAATTCAGAGATTTAATTGATTAAGTTAGTAGGTATTTTTTAATAAAAGAAGTGACGTAATAATGTACTAATAGAGATATTGACCTCTAATTACCACCCCAAATCAGAGTCACCAAGCTTTTATTAAACTTGCATCGTGTTTGTTCGGGTGGAATCTTACAATTCAATTTTGGAGCAGATATCTATAACCGATGGGGCTGAAATTTTGCACACATAAATATGTATATCGTATCATAATATATATAACAATGCAATATTATGATAACATGGAACTGATATGATGATTGAGCTTGAAGGTGGCTATAGGAACTCCGTTATAAAACGATATAACCGCATTGAATTAGGGCTCGTTTGATTTGTCTAGACGAGTACTTTGTTTTAGTGGTATACATATGAATACAAGCTTCTTATAAAGGACTTTTACTTAAAAATTTTATTTCTTATTAACATTGTTTGAGAAGTACGTTTATACTTCATCTGCTCCGTTGAAAATGTTTACCTTCCAAATGGAAATGTTAAAGGAATTGTATGTGATGAAACTTGTCCGGTCTGACAATATCAGCAGACTCAGAGTAGCTTAGAGAGTGGCAAACGAAGTAAATGTAAAAGGTTTGTTGTTTTTAGACGCTTCCATTTAAAATTTGTTTTCTAAATTGTAAACTAAATAAGAAAATTCGTGTTATTTTTGCCAACGTTGTTATAGTCGCTGGATGATATTTTTGAAATTAAGTTCCTTAACGCGGCTTAAGAAAATTATGGGTATTGCGATTTCGCAAAAATCGTCATGAAACGAAATGTCGAATGCTGTGTGAGTTTGTGCGTGTGTGCACACGAGCAAGTGAATGGGCAGCTAGGGGAAAGGGGAAGAGAGGGCGAGGGTGGGCTAAAGTGGTCGAAGGTGGACGACAAGTGGGCTAAGATGAGAAAAAGGTGCGCCAAGGCCTTTAATTAGCAACATATATAAAGTCATTATTATTATTACATTCGGAGTTGAAGAAATAAGGAACTTCGTTCCTTACGGGGTCCCCCTACCGCACATTTCTTTTATATTGAGTTTTTGTTCAATTTCTCTTCAGAAAGAAGAGAAATCTCGCCAACTCCTTAGAAAAGAGAAGGAGTAAAAAGAAGAAAAGGGAAAACGAGAAGAGGTTTCTCACTTTGGAAGCCTTATCACCGGTTGCTCGGGCCTTAGTTCACCTTGAGTTACAAATTTTGATATTAGAAAATGTGATTTATTCAATAATTATGTACCATAATAACCTAAGAATGTTATTCGAAGCTACACCTTTTGTTTGCATTTTAATGTAGTTTAGTCTATTAATTTTGAAAATCGTTAAAAGTGTGAGAGGTACTCTCATAGCTTATTCAAAAACTTTTAGGATTAGCATTATAAATATTGTTTATATCTAGTTTGTTTTTGGTAGCAGTCCCTACACAAATATTAAGAGAAAATTGCCAAAGTTTGTAGTGAATATTACGCTTAGGTACATCATATATTTAGTACGAATTTGTGCTTATAATATGACCTAATGTTTGTACCATAACCACCACTCGTCATATCATATCTACGTGTACCTATTCACTAACGCTGGTCTTAAACTGTTGGGCCTACATACTTGTAATTTTTGCAGTTAATGTCTTTTTTATCAAAGTAAGTAGAGAAAAGTACGGTTCCATGACTGGAGTAACAGATGTGGTGAAGAAGTCAGCAAAGATGTAGTAGTAATGGGCTGGGAATGTTACAAGACTGGACCCGCAAAGAGGGCCCAAACACACCATTATGGACCCCGATCCGCTTTGTGGGAAAAAATGTGGATTCAAGTAGCCCAGGACGGCTAAGAATGGTTTAAGAGG
Source organism: Charaxes varanes (assembly GCA_024363005.1). Classification (NCBI taxonomy): domain Eukaryota; kingdom Metazoa; phylum Arthropoda; class Insecta; order Lepidoptera; family Nymphalidae; genus Charaxes; species Charaxes varanes. The sequence goes on along the minus strand of JANCMC010044589.1, from coordinate 376,621 downwards.
GAGGTTTTTGCCCAACTATATCACACTCAAGTGGGAATGGGCTGGGCATGTGGCACGAATGGACCCGCAAAGGTGGGCCAATGTTACGACTTTATGGATTTCCACCAATGGCATTGCACATGACTCTCACCTATTTAAAAACTTAAGCGGGCCATATTTAAAAGTTTAATTTGCATGTAATATGATCTATCCATTCCTTCCAATCCATCCACCCTATTCCAATCCACATCCTCTGCAATCGAAGCGAACCCTGGAATCAGACCAGGATAACGCTAGGAAGAAGAAGATATACAATGAAGAAGAACATCCGGAAATATCTGTTAGCGCCCCACTCCATCCAGTACCGAGATGCGACCGATGATGACAGCCTTCCTAGAGACTCTGGAGTCATGATTAGGAATGATTAAGAAGAAGAAGAATATTAGATACTGATCAAAATATGTTTCTTTTCTCCAGAACATATGGAAATATCTTTTAGCGCTCCACCCCATCCAGTACCAAGACGCGGCTGATGGTGACAGCCTTCCTAGAGACTCTGGAGTCACGATTAGGAATGATTAAGAAGAAGAGGAAGAACCTTAAACACTGATCAACATATGTTTCTTTTCACCAGAACAAAGTAATATTCTAATCAAGATATATATGCAAACGCATGCTAAATTTAAATATTGGAATGTGGTTTGTATCTATATCAGATCATAGGCAAGGTCATTTGTTGACTTGTCTCGTTATCTAATAGCCGCAACACACGTATCGATAAATCGTTGCGAAAAACTGCGCAGTTAAATTGTTGCGAAAAACCTGCGCAGTTAAATCGAACGATGCTAGAGCTCCCTGAAGTACTGCCGAAATGAGCGACCGCCATTCAAACGCAACGGCCATATAACTGTGCAGTCTAATGGACACCGATTTTTCATACACGCGCATCGATAAAACTGCGCAGTTTTTTCGCAGCGATGTATCGATACGTGTGTAGCGGCTATAAGAAACAAACACAAACCAGTACAGACTTAAAAGCCTTCAACGAGTGATGGTTGAAAAGGTTCGGGATGTTGTCGTTAATGTCTAAATGATTTTCTTTAAATAAAACGGAAGCCATCATACTTAATACAAAGAAAAATATTTTTAAAGGGTTCACAGGAGAATAGCACGTAATTTTTAAAAATCCAGCTAGTTCCCGCGACTTTGTTCGCGTAAACTAGCAAAAGCCAAACTTCCTTAATCTGGCCCTATTGAAACATCTGTTCATAGCGAATTTTTACGTCGGTTTATAGTAAACCGATAACTCCCACGTAAATTGTCATAACTATATTCCCAGTTTTACAGTACAGCGTTGCAAACAACTAAATTGTAACATAATCGTTACTACTTAATATATATTTATATACAATAATGCAATCAACATTATCGAATAAATTATTTATGTATAAAATATTTTTTTAAGTAATGACGATTTTATTTTAATTTACATGTTTGTAACTTTCTACTGTGTAATTAAGTTTGGACTTACAACAGTTTGCGTGGGAACCATTGAAATATACGTCCCGCAGTTTGAGAGATTTCGTGTTAGGTGACTTTTCGCTTTTATATGTACATATGTAGGTACACTTTTTTTTGATTGATCTGAGATGTTAACGAACTTTGCAAAAGTTTAAACTTAATAGTGATTTTGCTTCCGTTTGCGTAAATACATTAAACGCAGTACACAAACAGATTTAACTAGCGTTGAACGAGTTTTCGGGTGGTTCACCTATTTGTTTGTTTATGCCGAAAAATTTATCGAACTTGTTTCCGCGTATCTGGAATTAAGATAGTTCGGGCGTTGCTCCTATTTTGTACTGCCAACTGCACATCTATACAAATCTGAAGAGGTTTTTTTAATATGATACAAGGGGCAAACAAGAAGGCAGCAGGAATTTAAGTTCCTACTGACGCCCATGGACATCCGCACGACCAGAAGGCTAGCAAATGTGTTACCGGCCTTTAATGACGAGTTTAGGTCACCGGGAAGTCTCACAAACCGAACGAAACGCGACAACAATACCATCACTTGATTAATCGTTGTTTGTTTGTCTCGCTAAAACTCGTAAACGGCTGGACCGATATAAGTTCTGTTCATTTTGTTTTATGCCCCTTATACATATATAACTGCAGATTTCTTTTTAAGAGTTAAGAATTTTGCCGCTTCCATGTTTATATATTTTTAAAGTAGCACGTATTGTTAATAAATACCTAAATTTATTTATAAGTAAAACAACATCAGCCAGCCAAAACAAAATTTAGTAATTTTCAGCACAAATTGTTATTGTATGGTCTTAAAAATTAGGCCATATTAAAGCTCTGAACTATAAGCAATTAAAATGGAATTATTTATATATTTAATCGATAATTGTTTCTATTCTGTTAATGATTTCTGATTTTTATTATATGTAATATCGACTTTTGAACGTTGGAAACGACAAGATATGAATGTAATGAGATAAGCTAACCTAACATAATAAGACCTCTGTACCATATCCAAATAAATGATTGATTTATTATTCGATCAAATCAAATCAAATTAAATCTATTTATTATTTTATTAAATGTGTTGCCATATAAAAAGATCTTATAAGCATAACAGTTTCAACGTTTTAACCGTTTCGGGCATGCAACGATACTGCAGGACACTTCAAATAAGTAGGTGACGTTTGTACTGTACCTTATGACTGACGTATTTCCGAACGGATACGACGTAGGAACCTTCAAGAAAAGAGCATAATCATTTCTCGAAGGCCGATAACGTATTTGCGAGCCCTATGGTGTTGCAGTTGTCCATGGGCATCGGTAGTCACAGTGATTGCCGCGTGTTCGTTTGTCTCTTGTTATACAATAATAATAGAAAAAACGTGCCATGCAATATTATTTTTTCATAATAAATACGGGTAGTGTGGGCTTTCATGGAAAATACTTAAAGGGCATTGGTTAATTGACTAATAATACACGAGCCTAAAATCATGCACGACAACGTCTGTCGGGTTTGCTAGTATTTAGGAAGAAAATATTTATAGGCGCACTAACGTGTATAAAACACGTAACGATGCAAACTTTTCTCTTTCTCGTTAAATTATATCGTCCCGACCGGTATAACTGACTCGAGTACCAAAAAAGGAACTACGAGTAGAAATTGCGTGAAACCTGCCACAACTCTCGTGAGACCGCTATAGTAAGAGTTGGAACTTGGTCGAAACTCATATCCGACGTCGAAGGCTATCCGCAGAATCTAATTACCTGTCCCTCTCTGTTGCAACCATTCATATATCGGTACTAGTACATGTCGGTCTGTTTCGCTCCGTCAGTGAAAGGGGCTGCACACCGCACGCTAACTACATCAATTAGAATTGGACGAGGGTCATTGCACTCGGATGTTACATCTCATACACATCTGTAGTACTTACTTTTGAATTCGGAAAATCATGCAAAAACTAAACGCTTTCATTTTTATGTGAAATAGAAATCAAGGTCAGTACTCAGTAATTACAATTAGATAAAGTGTAAAGGAAATTGAAGTTACTGTCAAGTAAAGGTCGGGAATCACAGATTATAAAATAGTGTGTTACTCTGAGGAATGAGTAAAAACGACTAAGAAATTGAACATACGGTAAGGATCAGAGATTACAGCTAGATTATACGTTTAAAGTGACAGTAAATATAACTATACCGTTTCTATTACATGTTTATATTAATAAAGTAGATGGTAACAAGTCGAACAAAAAATATTTAAAGGTGTGTAAAAAAATTAATGAAAAAAGTATATTTCAAAAACGATTACTTTAAAATCCGGTTTTATTGTTTTCCCTATCACTTATCTAATCATCCATTTAAAACCAATTTTGCACAAAAAAGTTTCATTGTTAGATATATTTATTTTAATTAAAATGACTAAATTAATAACACGTAGACGTAAATTATTATTTTTTTCAATTAGGTACTTTTTCTCCATAAAGAATAGATATAGATTATGCAGATCGCTTACTACAAAGTGCACAGATTAAAAACAAACCATGCGCTGGTCTATGGCTATATTCTAATGAAATGAAATAAATTTGAAACATCATTAAGATAAGAGTATTAATTCTGTTACTTTGTTGCCTGGTTATTGATGATTAGAATAATACATATTTGTGTAGTTGACTTATGGTTTAAAATAAAACTGTTTTACATATTTAACGGTGAAGTGAAACAAGGAAAAATAAACTAACATATTTAAAGTATTTTAAATACTTTACAATTATTATATTAAATACCCACAGTTATGCTATTTCATAAATTATTGGCAGATATTTAAAATCTAAAGGAAATTCAGTTAAACAAGGTAACTGTTCGAACAGGAAAACACACTTTGCATTTTCCCGTTCCAACTTAGGCATGTTATGCCCGGTACACGCGTATCTATGAATCTTCAAAAACTGCACAGTTCAATCGCAATGGTTTATCGATAAATGTGTATGAAAAATCGTGGTCGATTAATTTGCACAGATTTATCGTTGCGTATAGGTAGATGGCGAACGCTCATATCGACAGTTCATCACAGAGCCTGCTTTAGAGTCCCATTTAACTGCATAGTTAAATCGCAAAAATTTATCGATACGTGTGTAACGGCTATTCAACTGAAGGAACGATTGACACGATTCTTTCTATAACTTTTACATTCGCTATTTTAAATAGATTTAAAACATTTTTCTAATTTATTTTACGTTGATAAATGAGTAACATTTCGGTATTAGCAATGTTTTGAAACAGTGCTGAACTTAAACGGACACTGGTTATCGATCAGAGAGTACGCACTAGTGAGTCCTTATGTTGCTAAAATACAAGACTTTTAGGCAAACAGTCATCGAAAAAGTGTAAGGAATATAGTTATTCCTGTTTCCCCTCTACCTGAGCTTATAGTTGGGTGCGACAACAGCACCAGCGATTGAGGATAGAACTGGGTTCCCTCCACACTTCTTATTTAGCTTTTGAGGTTCTAATTGACTAATCCCTATCGAGTCGTCTCCCGTAGACAATTGGGGATCCATGTAGACCACTTTGGGAACCAATGGTATAGATATTTAAACTTTACCCATTAACAAGAGAGATTGCGATCAGGTTAAGTTTCATAATTAAACGTCATTTTCTAAGCAAGTAGTAGTAGTATGGTGTCAAATAGCCTATCTTATGGTAAGCAGTCACAGACGTAAATACTAAGGGCGTTATTCACGCCTATATTACACCATCCCCCCTCCCCTTCCTCGAGGGCAAACATAACAATACATTATCTAAGCATATTAATAAAATGGAAGGGTCTGTTTGTAACGTCGTAATTATTATTTTATACTAATTGCATATGATAATACAGGTATACGATACCTATATTATCATATGCAATTACGATAGGAAAAATGCAAGTTAAAACATTTTGGTCTGTCTGTCCGTTTCTTCTGAGTAATCTCCGCAAAGGTTGGACGGATTTGGACGGGACCTGCACTGGTAGATAGCTAATTTTACAAAGAATAACTAAGACTACTTCATTATTAGCTAAATAATTAAACAAAACACTGAATTCACGCGAGTGAAGTCGTGGGTTACAGCTAGTACGAAATAAAATATTCAAGTAGATAAGTAGGTCAAATCTGTATAAAATTATTATTCATATTTTAAAGAGCCTGTTTGTTGCTGAGAAATTAGAGAAAAGATTATACTTAATGCTAATTGTAGAATAGTAAGAAATATAGTATCTTATACGCGATAAACAGATTTGTTGAATAACTTCAAAAGTTTTTGTACAATATCGTCAGTTCGGAGAACCTAGAGGAGGGGGGGGGGGGAGCAACTTACGGGGTTTTATTTATTGTATCAGAAATTTTTTTCTTTGTATCATTTTTTTGAGCTTTTTTTCATAGAAGTTTAGCACACAAAAGAGTTTTGCAACTATAAGCTTATTTCAGAATAATATATATTAACTCAATTGGTAAAATTTTAACAAAAATATGCCTTAACAACGTTTTAAAATATATTTGCCAATCAACTCCACTGATATCTTGTTCTCATTTTGAAGAGTGATTTTCGATGTAAGCCTCATTAGTTGATGTAACTGGCGAAAAAATTTTTGTAGTCATTTCCCTTTTCAATTAGTTTAAGACTAGAAGGCTTGGATCTCTTCATTCGATAGATATTTCTTGCCCGGTTATTCTTTACAGTAATCCTATTTTAATACAATAAACAGGATAAAGGATTTGATACTAACTTTATTTCTTAAAGTAAAATAGTTCCTAACAATACGTAGATAAGGTTTAATTTGTAAAATATTGACAATGATCCTTAGTATTTTGGACCTACGTTAGAAATACTTATATGATTTATATTACCTAACTTGAAAAAAATTCTCTAGAAAGATTATTTAATTTTTTTAATTTTTGAGCTTCAATAGCTCAACATTATAAGGTATGGACTGAAATCCGCATACTACCCGGTTCAAACCCCACCGCCTTAGGGGTATTGTCGCACCCACTCCTAATACAAGCTTTTAATTTAAGCTTAGTGGGAGGGGAGAAGGGAATATTAGACATACCTAAAAAGTATTCCTAACATTCCTTTAAAAAAATAAATAAAGGACTGAGATTTATAAGGCATCGAGTTGGATCTTAAACCCCACAACGTTATAGCTTCATATATTAATCTTCGTACTTGGATACACCTTTAACACAATCACAACATCTTTAAAACGAATCTGTTAGATTAACTAATAAAAATAAAATAAGATACAATAAACACCAATCGGTGTTTATTTTAACCGGTAGGTATCTCAGCACACATCCTAATGAAAAAAAAAAAGTTGTTTGAAATTCTTATTGTACTAAACTGAATTTGATTTTTAATTATGGATGTAAATAAATAAACTTTTGAATTTGAATTTGGTAGGTAGGTAGGGTCCAATCATAATTCTATATGTATCAGGAACCCATTCAAATAAAAAATCATCTAATTCCGAATCACACAGAATTTAATTATAGTTTAAGGACGGTTCAGTGTATACAAGAATCAAAGGAAACATATATAAATGTAAAATATTTCCCTTAACAATATCCCGTCATCATCGAAAGTATTAATCGCCAAATTAACTGTTCGTTTCGTCTGATACAAAAAGCCCCGTCAGCGTCTGCGAATCAATTACCTCAATGCCAGGGGATAGACATCACGTGTAATTGACTTGTTCATCATTTTCCTCCATTGTTCTATTTCTGCGATTTGTTCCTTCTGTAATAAGAAATTTCTGATACCCCCAATGAGATTTAGATTCAATTGTTTTTACGGATATAATGTTTTGAATTTTCTTCATAAAATTTGTATGTAAATGTAAGGTTTTAAGGATTTCGACCAATCATCGCAAAATTTTGCATACGGAAAATGATCAAGACCGTTTCTTTCAGAGTAAAGGCTGTGGCTGCCAAGCAGGCGCGGATCCACCGTGCTGGGCACGATGGGCATACCCGAATAGGCTTCTGACTTCGTATTTTAACGCCTGTTAAGATTTAAAGTCTGATAACATTATATCCAATGTGATAGCATTATATTCACGAATATAATGTTTCGTTTATTAGTATAGTATAGATAAATAACCTAGATACTGGCTGCAGCGCCATCTGCCGGACTGATTTGTGAATCTAAACTATCCAGGGCGCCACCAAAACTCAGAAAAAAAAATAATTTAAATTGGTCCAGCCGTTTAGAAGGTTTACAGTAACATAGACACGTACATTAAAATTATATATATAAAGATAATAATAATAAATATATAGGACTACATGACACACGGACGTCTGTTCCTAAGGTAGACAACTTAATGCCTGTGTTAGTATTAGGAGTGGGTGCGACAATACCCCAACGGCGGTGGGGTTTGAACCGGGTACCTTGCGGATTACAGTCCATACCCTATACCATTGAGCTGTTGAGGCTCTGTAAAATAAATGGGCTAACTAACACTGAAAGAATTTTTGAAATCGGACCAGTGATTCCTGAGATTAGCGCGTCAAACAGTCTTCAGCTTTATACATATGTATACTATAGATAATAATAGTATAGAAGTATAGATTAGATATTGTATGTTCATAGACTCCGTTAACTCACTTTTCAACTCTGTATTCACTTCTTGAGTATTGGTACCGTATCTGAAAATCTACCAGTATTGAAATTGTCTACAGGCATCGGTTGTCACTTATAATAAGATGAAACGCCTACGAGTTTGCCCCTTGTCATTTAACGATAAAGTGGCCAAGAACGTGACAAGACACGCTTATATGAAAGGATTCCATATCTGATACGCGATAATGGTATTTGTTAAATATCTTCGGTTTCGTTCAAAATAATTTTTCTAATCAGTTATTAGCATGATCTATCAACATGTTAAATTTCAAGTCTCTACGTCTAATAGCTTGGAGATCCTAGGGTACCACCGTGCAGACGGACAGACGGACGTATAGAGCGAAACTACAAGGGTTTTTTTCCACCACCAATGGTCACGGAACCCTGAAAAATCAATAAAATAAAATATCATAACAAATCTCTTTGTACTGAACTACATTCATCGGAACTTCATTAGGATTATCCAATCCAATTCCATGGCGCGACGATTAAAGGGCTCTTTCACCTGGATTTTTCAATTCTGTTTGACCATTATATTTTATAATTACAGTCCAACCCAAGTATTTTATGTAAAGAGGACCGACGCACGGTGGGACACTGATTGCTTCGGGGTTAAGCAGGTAGGCTTCACAAAATTGTAATTTATCACTCACCCTCCATGTTTGTTTGTTGGTTGAACAGGATTTTTCGACCCTAACAGGATTAGAGGCAATGGCACACGTTCAGACATCCCTTGCCGCAGACTTAGGCAGAGTTTTAATCGATTTTTAAATCAAATAAACTATTATTTATGCAAGCTGTTTTGAATGGTCAAATATCTTAAAAGCTACCACTGAATAGGCAATAAATTTAGCCACACGTTTAGAAATAGTTCTTTCAAAAAAGATGTTGAATATTTATTTATTTATTCATAAGTGGAATGCCAACAAGAATGCAATTATGACCTACATTACTGGCATACGCATCATACATAAGTGCTAAAAAACATTACATTACTTTCTTAATTAATAACATTAATACACTAAATTAAAGTACATTAAATAAATCTAACGTATAAAGTATAAATTCATTAAAATAACGTTCTTGTCGAAACATATGGAATTTTTAAGTAGATTGACACACCATTCAACTAAATCCTGATTATTTATTTAATTGTCCAAATAATAATATCTCAATAAAAAAAATTAACTTGATCCAATATTAATAATGTAATGTTTAAAGCCGATTGTAATATTATAATTAATAAAGAATATTAGCAGAGAGACGAGTCAATTCTGAATAAAACATAGCCCAAGTTAATGGTGCAATAAAATTCGTCCAACAATTTAATTATGTAATAAATATTTAATTTCGGCTGTTGTTGATTCGCAAACATTGAAATGAATTTCATTACTGATCCCACAATGGGGAATAAAAAAGTTACGGCTCCTTTTGGATAAATTATTGAAGTGCTGTATACAACTGATCAAAGATAAATTAAAAAAGTACAAAGCACTTTTGATACATAAATACTGAAATGATGACTTTAAAATACTTATATGTTTACAAAAAAGAAGTTTATGTCACCTATCTATATAAAAGCTAGGATGGACCCGCAAAGGTGGGCCAATGTCGCGACAGTATGGGCTCCCACCAGTGGACGCCGACGACCAGGGTTACCTTTTTTTGGGTTGTGCTACATCAAGCATTGTGCTTCTATGTAGCATAATTCTTAAATAAATAAAGTTTCATATCATTTCAATTATAATTAAATGAACACAGACAGACACCTTTATCATGTTAATGATGGTGATGATGATGTTAATGATGGTGATGATGCTGTTAATGATGGAGATGATGATGGTGATGATGGTGATGGTGAAGATGATGTATCAGAAAACCAACTAACTTACCTCAACGGCGATATGACCAGGTAAGTGACAGCGATCCATATGAACAGCAATAGCACTGCCACTCGCTTCCATTTCGCCAGGTACATCATAAGGTAGCCATTGATCCCCGAATGCCCGTTGGGATAGAGTTTCATCATGAACGGCGCATCCTTGTGGCCTTCTTCTAGGTCACGGATTGGCTTTGCACGTAATTCTAAAACAATACAAATAGAAGTTTTATTCGCAGTAAGCAACAAGCGGGAAAATATGTTATAAAAACCATTTTCTCATTCATAGAAATGTTTTATTTTATATAAATGCTAACGAACGATCGGTTCACAATAATATAAATTAATTTTAAGTAAAACAAATTAGAAAAAAAAACCTTTTACTAAAACGCTCTAAAAAAAATTCCCATTCATACTTTGAACATCGATTTATAACGTGATTAGACAATTTATGTGATACAAAAGCCTGTCGCAAGATCTATGTGATCCATTTTACTTAGTTCAAAATTTGAAAATTACTATCAATCAGAGGCCCTAGCACGAACATTTCGACCTGTTCGAAGTCGAAGAGTCGACATTATTTAGGATGAAAATGTAGTACTTTGTAGTCTTCAAGGACAAAAATGTACAAACACGTTGAGCTATGTTTGGCTCCGGCATAACAAAAACTCTAGTTAAAACATATGTATTTGTCTGTATGTCTGTCTGTCTGTCTGTTTGTTTGTTTGTTCTAGGTAATCTCCGAAACGACTAGACATATTCGGACGGATCTTTCACCGATAGTTAGGTGATTTTACAAGGATTAACAAAGGCTACTTTGCTTTTAGCTAAATACTTAGGGATCCGCACAGAAAAATAAATACCCTCAAAATTTTACAATAGCACTCGAGCGAAATCGCGGGTAACAGCTAGTTAATAAAAGACAAGGTAAACTAAGTAGCGACAATTAAAAATATTATTGTTGTTAACAAGGAAACAAAGATTAATGTTAAATAGCTCAATTCCACGGTGAGCGATGGCGGCACACGAAAAATATACAAGTCGTGACAAATTAACACAGCACACATTTAATATTTAATAACTTTATAGGTTTTCCTTCACCTAAAATTGCTTAATTATTTCCTAACACGAATTTGCTCCAAAACAATGAATAAACATTTTTTAACAATGACAAAAACCAATTTCATTTATTGGGTTCAATTATTTCATATATTAATACGTGAAACGAAAACATTAAGTACCATTTCACGAAAATTGCACGGACGGAGGAGTGTGAACTTTGGCACAGTTGTATAGGACATTATTGTGTTTTATTACACTTATGTAATGGTTCCTTAGGGCCATCCATATATGATGTCACACGATAGAGGGTTGAGGGGTATCACTAAAATGTGACATTGTGTGACAGCAGGCATGATTGGGGGTTAAAAGTTTTGTGACATCACTACATAAAATTACCTAAAGAAACTGTGGTTTTCCTGATTATATGATGTCACACCAAGGGGGAAGGGGCTTTGAAAATGTGACAAACGTGACAAGGACGAGGGAGGAGTTAAAAAATCGTAAAATTCGTGCGATGTACAGCAGCGACCCAGTTAATACTGATTGGCTAAACCAGCATGGTGACCATAGAGTAGGGAGTTTGCTTTGAAACGTATAGATAATAATCCAGCCAACATTACTTTTATATAGGACTAGTTGTACTCCGCGAGTTCGCCAACATTACTACAAATTCATATCAGAAAGTCGTTCCCAATTCGGCTACAAGCATGGCGCTACCTCTAATTGTCGCGGGCACAGCTTGTAAAGAGGAGAGAAAATCTGTATATTATTCATATCTAAATAGTAATCCTACATTAAAAAGCGTGTTAAATAGTAACGCTGGTGATACACCAGGACAACGCTAAAAAGAAAGAAAAAAGAGAAAGAAAAAAGAAGCTAAAACATTTTATTTTAATTTCCTATCAGACTTTGCACGTCTGTTGCTCCGTTTAAAACTACAGACCTATTTCTTCCACCTGAAACATTGAAAAATGTAAAGATTAATAGGAATAAAGAAGGCTAAAGTATAATGAGGGCTCCGCATAAAAAAACCTTCGTAATTTGACCTGGACGAAGTTGCGGGTTACAGCTAGTTATTAATATCTTACGTTTAATGTGATACGAAACAATTCATTATTAAATAGCACTGTAAAAGATTAGATAAGGTATGAACAAGTTGATATGCAACAATGTGGTGACCACAAAATAGACTAATTATGGTCAATGAAATCCATACTAATATTATAAAGAAAGAAGGCCTGTCTGTTACGTTTTCACGCCTAAACTGCTAAACCGATTTTGATGAATTTCGGAACAGTTATAGTATATATGGACTGGGGACTTAGATAGGCTACTTTTTATCACGGAAATAAAAATTTGAAAGGTGTGAAATAGGGGTTAAAAATTTATTTGAAAGTTCGTCGTTTTTGAAGCTAGAAACATAAGACCTAATTCTGGGGCTTTTGATAAAAAATCAGTAAATATATGCTCCAGCGTTTGTGCTAATTCTATCCCTAAGGGAGTGAAATTAAGGTTGAAATTTTGATGAAAGTTTCAATGGTAGATCCCTGATTCACTAAGATATAAACAGGCTCACAAGAATTAGGATCACGCGAAAGAAAAATGAATCTATTGAAATTTTAAACAACAACAAATTATAACAATTATACGCGGACAAAGTCGCGGGTAAAAGCTAGTACAAAATAAAGATATGAAAGGCAGTTAAATTATTTTTAAATATAAACAATACCTTTGACAACACCAAGAAATTAAAAAGCAAAAAATAACTGGTACTTTCATGCTATTTCATAGACACCCACTAATGTAATGCCGTTGGTACAGACCAAATAGGTTCCCTGTGCGAGTTAGTATATAAGTAATAGTTTGTTTTGTTATTGTTGGGTTAAAAGTTTTTAATTTGTTAGTGCAATGTTATTCGCCAATGCTAGTGATTATATCTTTGATTATAATATAATTAATTATTTAATTCCGGACGTAATTAATAAAATATATAAAAGAGCGGCACCCTGCGTATCATTTTACATCATGATCAAATAAATTTAAACGTATAAAAACAACTAATTTAATTCATTGCACTCTTACTTTTCATATACAACAAGTTTACCTTCTGTTTCTTTTGCTCTTAAAAAGACATTAAAAAAAATGCGCTGAAAAATAATTAATAGCACTTTAAGCAAATAGTTAATTCTTCCTACAAAGTACAATGATTAATAGCCTTTGGACGTAACGCGTGCAATAGAACGTTTTATTGTTACCTATCGTGAAGTATCGTTCACGAGTTTGCCTTGATTGTAACATCGGCCCTTTTATGAAAATGTTACAAAAATCCTTTAGATGGATTTCTGTAACAACATAGACATAATTATCCATAGAGTTCGCTTCCATAGAGTCCAGACAGGAATAGAGGCCTTTGGGTCAAATAGTCCATTGTATTTTTATTACTTACTAGCGAATCCGTCCGTCGTTGTCCTGCCCGAACGTTGGCTTATTACTATTAATATGGTATTCTTTAAAATGGCTTCGTAAATACTTCATTTTTTTTTTGTAATATGTCACAGATAAAAATGGTTCTAGTGGGTTATACTTAGGAGATAGGACATTAATCGGGTCCCACTGTTGTACGTGCCTTCCGAAACACGGAGGAAGTCGAATATCAAATATAAACCAGTGCTAGAATGGGTCACCCGTCTATCAACCGATCGCGACAAGAGCAACTTAACCTAGCGATCGACTCAAATGCTGACCACTGATTAGGCCACGACCTCCTCAACTGTCCTCATAGAATGTATCTATCTATATATTAATAAGTGAAGCGAAAGTTTCGCTATCATTTTTCGAAGATTGCGCGGTCAGAGGAGAAAGAAATTAACCACCATAATAGTTTATAAAGAGGATGGTGTGCGAATGCTAATGTTTTTATAAAATATACATTATAAATATATTAAATTACGAAAATAAAACCTCACGCACACAAATGCCAATCGATTTATACACACATGTATACATTTTACTATAAGATTGTGTCAAGACCATCGTTGTTAAAAAGAATTTAAAAAAAATGTATATAGCTTTATATAAACATCTAAAGATTTTAAAAGCCAATTCCAACTTTCAACGTCCGCCTTTCATAGTATATATATATATACGGCACAATTTATATATTTTTAAATGGAGGTGAGAATTGAACGTGTAACCCTAGAGCCCGAAGGCTGAATCACTGCTAACTGTACCAACGGGCCATTCAAGGTTTGCTAGTATATGCAAATAAAAAACATTATTCGAAACTTTTATTTAGAATTTCGACGAGAAACGTAACCTAAGCAAATAGTCTCAGGGTAGCCATATTTGCTCAGAATTATGTATATGATAGCATTAATATATGTACTTGTTAAATAAATACACAATAACACGCCATAAGGTTCACGTCGGGTACAAAAAACTTAACTAACGATGCGGTCAGCAAAAAACGGTTCAAGGTTACAGGAAAGACGTCAAGATGTACCATTAGCTTTTTGTACGATCTATACTTGGGAAATTTTAACTAATAAATATAGAAAAAATGATATTATACTTTTATATATATAAGCTAAAACCGGAAATTATATAATACAATACATGCTGAAATTTATGCACTATACTAGCGAACCTGGCAGACGATGTCCTGCCCGAACGTAAAAATCGATAAAAATATAAACTAGATACCGACTGCAGCGCCATCTGCCGGACTGGTTTGTGAATCTAAACCATCCAGGACGTCACGCATACAAAAAAAAATCATTAAAATCGGTCCAGCCGTTTAGGAGATCAGTGACACACACGTACAGTAGAATTATATAAATATACAGATTTACGTACGGTAATAATATTTTAGGTTCGTTTTAATTACAAAATTCAACAAACTTTACAATCATTTTGAAGATGTATTAAAGCAATAAATTTGAAAAGAAGCGCTTTTTTAGGTCTCCAATATTCCTGACTCAGAACAATGTTGATTAGTAAATTTATGACTATTCAAAAAGGTTCGTAACAACGAAATTTAAAAATATCATTTGAATGTTAAATTAAAATTAAATATAGTCAATGCTTCAATGTCACGCAGTGCCATCTTGCGATATTCTTTAATACATTAAGAATATATCAAAGCGGTATATATATACAGCTGAATAGATTATTTGTTTGCTCAGGAACTGCTGGTCCGATTTGAAAATTCTTCCAGTGTTAGATAGCCCACTTATTGAGGAAAGCTATAGGCTATATATCAAAATTGAATCTATTTTTTTTTTACCTAATTTTACGCGATCGAAATCGCGGGCACAGCTAGTATTATATAAAAGAAGGTTCACTTCACAAGGTTATATAATTATACGATCTTGTCAAGATTCTATAAAAATATAATATTTTTGTAATCGTATCGTATATTTTAATGGGATTAATTAGGTCATACCTTAAAAGGGGGCGGGGACGCCGACGCCTGCGTCCGGTTGGGCATCGCGTTCCGATCAGGGATGGCAGTGAACTCTTAATGCGTGTTATGAAGGGATTCAGAATTATTATTAGCTTACTCATCCTTTTGATCCGGATTTCGTGATTCTACCTTATTTTCTTCGATGGAACCATTATAGAATTAATTATGATTTTCGTTTTCAATCTGATCCTTATCTCTGAAAGAATTTTATTGTTCCGTCATAAGTGCTGATCCTGATATTAACAATAAAAGATAAAAAGAATCGGGAGATAGTAATATTGTATTTAAGCTAAATAATAAAACCAGAGCTCATAACTAAATCAGAGTAAATTATTCAGTCAGAATAATCAAATCGTGGATTTTCGCAAAGTAATCTGAAATGATGTCGTTCGCCAGAGAACCAAAGTTACTGACATAGCACTCAATGCTAGCAAGTTGAAGATGCGGTGGGCTGTTCAAATTAGTCGTAGAACTAATGGTAGATAGAGCACAGATATCTTGGCAAAAGGAGTGTAGGACGCCCTGCTACTAGATGGAGCGGCCATGTGCGAAGTATGGCAGATACAAGCTGGATGTAGATAGCCGAGGTTCGTTTAAAGTGACGCGCCTTAAAAGAGTCCTATATCCAGAAGTGAATGTGAAACGACTAATATATTGATGATGATACCTCCTCTTAATAGCGTCATCTTGGTTAAGTACCAGGGTCCGCTTAGATAGGAAAGGATGTGGCTGTGGGGCGAGTTATGATGACCCATTGCCATCTGACGTCATCCTCGGAACCCCCACGGTCTCTGCACCTTTACGACTAATATCACTGAGTGACATTAATCGGGTCCCACTGTTTTACGAGTCTTGCATAACACGAAGGAGGTCGGATATCAAATATAAAGTAGTGTTAGAATGGGTCACCCATCTATCAACCGGTCGCAGCAAGAGCAACTTAATCTAGCGATCGACTCAAATGCCGACAACTGATTATTCCACGATCTCCTCCTTCTCGATTCTATTAATTAACGATTTCTTTGACTTTGCTGGAAACTTAGGAATATAATAAAAACAACGAATACAGCAGATTCAGGTTGTTATTTACAACTTCGCGACCATATATCAAACTCTTGTTACAGTTTCTCGAATTATCACACATTTCTGTATTCCACGCTATTAAAATTAACATAAACTAATTTAACATTTGCGCATCCAAATACGACCACAATTTTCTATCTGTGCCGTAAATTTAATTTTGTTAATGAGGTTTTTGGTCACGCTTAATTTCATTATCAGATGTACCCGGAATGCTAAATTTTCATTTTTGATGAACTCTCATTGATTAAATAATAATGAAACAGAATTGTTAATTATTGCAGTCGTTCGTTGTTGTTTATGTTGACTATTCATGTATCAATCAATCAATAAATTTATTTATTTTGCAAGAAATATATGTTTACAAGATGTTAAGTAACAAAAAATGACCCAAATACATACTACTTGTTCACAGTGTGCAAAAAAAAATACGAAAGAAGTTAACAAATATTATAAAATTCAATAAAATAACTTAAATAAAACTAAAAATATAGATTAAGAATATTCAAAGTTACAAATTATACAATACTTTTCATAAAAACCATCATTAAAAATATATATTTTACAGAAATATTAAATTACAGTTTATCGCTTAATTATTTATCAACGCTGGACATTTATTCAATAAGAAGTCTAAGTAGTAGCTCCTAAAAGCCAACAGAGATAGAGTATAACAATATTGTGGGGGCCTTAAGTGTTGGCACTCAGGAAACCACAGACAAATAAAAAACCTTAATAAATGAGGTTTGTTCTTTCTTTTTTTTTAAAAAAAAAACGTAGTATTGGTCATACAATGTTATTTTGAGGAAGAGATTGTCTATGAATAGCCGGAGACGCGTTTAAGTACCTGTGGCATTTGCAAGCATTTATATAACTATGTGATGGTTGATTTTTATCAGGTAGTCCATCTGGTTGGGTTGGTGCGTTTCGTTTATAGGGATTTTGCTGGTATACCCCTTGCTCCTACCTCTACAGCGTATAAGCTGGTTTTATAACCGTTTTTAGTGAGTTCATTGGTTAGGTCAAAGTACTTGTTCGTTTTTATCAGATGGTTAATAGCTAACATGCAAAAATGTAATTTAAACTTTACTTTTAAATTTTGCTTTTAAACTTTTTAAATTTTGCTTTTACGCTACTATGCGGAAACGGTGTACGTCCCTGGTACGTAAGATTCGGGCCGGTTCTTGCAGGATCCTGAGAGCGTTTGCCGATAGGTTCGATGGTCAGTACTTGAACCACTGTTATAGGGTTCATGTACTGACAATAGGAATTAAATGTAAAATTTTATGTGTCTATAATTATTAATTATCTTGTTCTTACTAACCATAGGCTAAGTTTCTTGTAATTACTAACACAATGATCTATGGGATTGAAATAAAAAGATTTATTTATTTATGTATTGTATTTTTAGTATCTATATAATGAAAATATATATTATACGCCTTGTATATATTTATTATTATTACTTTATTCACCTTCCTTAATATACTCAGTTACAATATGCTGCCTTCTGTGACTGAGTATATTAAGTGTAGGAGGCCACTGAAAATCAGCAAGCAAGCTGAGTGGCTATCCTTTTCTTAATCACACCGGTACACAATTTAGTTTTAAGGAAACTTTTATTATTATGTTTACGGTTTTTTTTGTTTTGTGTTTTTTTAATGTTTTCTTTTTATAATTTTCTGTTTTATTATTTTATTGCTTTTTTATATAATTTTAGTTTTCTGGTGTGATTCGGAATAAAGATATTTTCATTTCATTTCATTTCATTTAAACTATGTTTTGTAAGAAATAATTTTTAAAGTGGCTTACGAGTCTCTCGCTGTTTATTCTCCTGACTCAGCTCTTCCGAATCGGTGGTAGCTTTTAAAATATTTTACGATTCAAAAAAGCTTGTAACAGTCTACTTGAATTAAATATCATTTGAATTTGAAATTTTAATTTGTAAAAGTGCTTAATAACTTTCCTCCAAGATTGCCACATCTGTCACGGTACGTTTACATTCCACGTTGATGGTAACTGACAGCTTAATGCAAGTATATCAGATAGTGTCAGCTTTGGCCAGCTGCTTATCAACAGATTTACGTCAGAACGCCGTTATCAAAGCCGCTTAAAATAAATTTGGTTGGCGTCTTAAGCCCAATTTCTATGTAGTTATTAAGACCTACCTTTTGGTAGAAATTAGTTAAATTATTGTAATCATAAAATGAGAGATTGTTATTTGTTTTTTTTTTTGGCATGTTATTATTTGGCAAAGGGTCAAGGGGGGGCATGGCCCAGGGCGGCAAGATGCGAGAGGCAGTGAAAGCTAGATAAATTAAAAAAAAAGCTACCTCATTCACAAAGACTGCAATTCTTATTTGGTTGTAAGTATAATATACATCGAGACGCGGGATAACCTGCTAGATTTTATTTTATCAATTTTTTTCCCATTAATCTAACGGTGTGGGAAACCCTACCGACTCGAGGAGTTGAAAATGGCCTAGAGCGCCGAATCTTAAAATAAGCCACTGTATTTGGCGTTACATTACTCTCTATAAGGGGCAAAAGGGCAGGCCGTTTAAGTCATATTAAGTGATTACCGACACTGACAGAAGATGCTCTACTATATGGGCTTGAATAGATCTTTTATCGGAATTACGTGGTGGAATCGTTACTTTCTGGGACATTACGCAGTCTTAGGTATGCATAGGTTTTAATTGTTTCAACATTACATTTACAATTTATTTAGAGCCTAAACAACGGTGTAAGGTATGGACACAAATCCGCAAGGTACCTGGTTCAAACCCCACCGTTGTTGGGGTATTGTCGCACCCACTCCTAATACAAGCTTTTAATTTAAGCTTAGTAGGAGGGGAAAAGGGGAATATTAGGTTAGAGGGTTGGTGCGTCAGTTGTGTTTGGGGGTGGGGAGGGGGGGGGGGGGGGGGGGGGGGTTTGCTAAAAATCGTAAAATTGGTGTGACGTAATTTGTGAATGAGCTCTTGGCGAGGCAATTATTAGGTCGGATACAAAACGAGTTTTACCTATGACATACATAAGGGAATAAATTTGGAACATTTGATACCAACTCCTACAGCTAAATTTAGTGTCGCTCGTAAACCGTAGGAAGCAGTTGTAGTTATGCTCGCCGATAACAAACTAGCCAACGTAAATCAAGTTTAACGCTTCCTCATTGATCTGTTTGACCCATTTACCCACAGTTCCGAAAATCGTATGCTAATTATAAAGCGTTAGAAGTACGATGCTATAACTTTTGCGTTTTCTTCAGCCGTTGATAACAAAAAATTGTCCAATAATTTGTTTATCTTTCGTTCTTTTCCAAAAGTCTTAATGCAGCAACCCCAGGGCTGCTTCTGTTTGTCCTTTGACATCGCTGGGAAACTGTTGCTCATGGTTAATCCACCAAGACCCATTCCATTACTATGCTAATTAATTATGATCTTAAATTTTTTACCATAAACTACCTTACTTCTATTATTACAGATAACAAATTGCAATGGCTACCACAGAGACCCATTTACAACTACCATCATTGCGAATTTAGGTTTTGGAGGAATCCACACTTGAAGACGATACCGTACTCATTATGGTATCACATGTTTAGAGGACAACAAACCAGAAGTCTTAATATTGGGTCAGTTTTTCGGTGTTTAGATCAGTCTCGTAGTGTCATACCAAAAGTTGACTAAAATATATTCTTTATTTTAGAAAAAAGAAAAGTCCCAACTGAATGCAAACTCTCCTCAATTTATCCCTCTATTGATAAGCAACAGATAGCATAAAAAGTTTGAATATTTATTGACATAACATTTCTTACAGATGCTTAAGCGTTCGAAATTGTGAAGACAAATCTAAAAAGGGCCAATACATGATAAGTTTGACCCAAAACGAAGAGTGCAACATGAAAATCGATTTGCCAAGAAAACACCAAAACATTGTCAATAAAAGTTTATCGTTGATTCCTTCTCTTATGGAACTCTGCCAGAGGAAGTTCTACCAAATGCTCAGCGATACTTCAAAGACGTTAAGCATATCGCCAATTAGTATATATTGTGATAGGTACAACAATCGAGTAGAAAATAATAACAATATAGACAATCTTCAACAATACTTCAATGAAATCAATCTTACCAACATTAGTAACAAAAATAATGTATGTAATAAATTTAATATTGATAATAGTGCAGAAAATATAAAGGATGAAGACTATAAAGAAATTGATGAGCTATTTTATAAAAGTAGAAGAAAAGGATATTGTGTACCATCAGATATTGTTGAGGAATATTTTTACTACTTGCCAAAATTTATCAAAAGCGATTTAAGTAATGGTCCAATATCGAGATGCGAAAACGTTGATTGCAGAAAGCCTGTCTTCGATTTCGTCTATTATGAGTTTTGCTTAGAGTAAGTATTTTCTCACAATCGTGCGATTTGCTATGAATTTCTTGCCTTTTGCAATATCCCTGTAGGAACCAATCGCAAACATCGGTGTTTCTAGATACATGGAAGAAAATATTATACTATAATATCATAAGTTATCTATTGGAAAGAAAATGCTGCCTAATGAGGAGGTCGTGGCCTTATCATTGGTCGGAGTTCCGTCGATCGCTAGGTTAAGTTGCTCTTGCTGCGACCGGGTGATAGATGGGTGACCCATTCTAGCACTGGTTTGTATTTGATATCCGACCTCCTCTGTGTTTCGGAGGGAAATTAAAAAGTGGGACCCGATTAATATCACTTTGTGATATTAGTCGTAAGGTTGTAGAAATCGTGGGGTTCCGAGGATGACGTCAGATGGCAATCGGTTATCTACTATGTTCTTTAACTTTCAGTTCATCGACTGTTAATTTCTACATCTGTCTGTGCTTCCCCTTAGAACTAGTTTTTCCGTCGGTAAGCACTTACGTGAACCATCATCATGATTTTCAGCCCTTGATAACCTTGGGCATAGGCCTCTCTTTGTTACTGCCAATCTCCCCTATCCCTTGTATGCTTAGGTGAACCACCTGACAGTAGTTATATACATAGGGCTACGTACATGTTCTTTTGCAGATTGAGGAAGGTGATGGAGTCGCCATATGCTGTGAAAGCATCTTCACTGATGTAGGTGATGTTGTTCGATCGCAGATCCAAATGACGCAGACGATGCAGAGGACGAAGAGCATCAGAGGGAATTTCATGTAAGCGATTGTCTCCGAGTCGAAGGTATTGCAAATTTTCTGTGGATTAATTATTTTATTAAAAGAAATATTTATTCAATAATAACCCAATAGCAAGACTCATATGTAATTTCCACTAAAAATTTAAAAATAAAGTATTTTTAAATAAAAAGAAAACCACCATCAAAAACACCGAGGAACAAAAAAAAAAGGAAACGAATTGGTACTTTGTTAAGATTTCTTGAAGACACCCAGTGATGCGTTGAAGTCGGTACCAAGTCAAAAGGGTTCCCCACTAAACCGATGCAGATGGTACTGATTTTAACACTAAATATATATTACCTTCAAGACCAGCAAACGCTTTTTCGTCGATGCGCTGTATTTGATTGCCTTCTAATTCCAAAGAGTTAAGGAAATTCAAATGGGAAAACACATTCGCTGGAACCTCTCGGAGTTGATTATGTGCTAAGCCCAAAGAATCCAAGTTCCGCAAACCTAAACAAAAATATATCACAATATTTAAATGTTACATGCACATTTACATATTCAAACGATAAATTCTAATTTTATGAATTACTGATATAATGATAATTATAGAATAAAATTATTTAAACTTTATAATATTAGCAACATCAGGTGACATCTGATAGGTCGCCGCGTTGTGGCCTTCTCTTAAGAAAGTTCTCGCCAAATGCAGGTGTTTAAAGATAAGATGGGTTTGACGGACGGTCAATGAAATAAGAGGAATTCAATATAAATTAATAATAAATATATTTTAATATTGTACTTGTTCTAATTTGAGTAATAAAAGCATTTTAGTATACAAACTATTACTTTAATTAATATTACTTTAATAAAACTATAAAAGCGAGGTAGCATAAGCGTACAATATCTAGAATTTAATTTTTAAAATTCCACAACACAATTAAAATTATTGTTATCATAAAAATACCTCGTCTTTTTCATAACAATGGAATATAATACGTAAAGAATATTGTACACAGATGAGTGTCTGTATCTTTTTTTTTTTAATTTTAATTCAGTTAAGATAGTAGGAGTTGCATTTTTCATCCTGAGCTATTTCTATGGTCAGGTATGTTTATAAAATTTATACATTGTTAAGTGCAACAGTATAGTTTATTACAAGCCCTTTGCTTATTTCAATATTTGTATTGTACTACGAAATACTAACTATAAAGTAATTCAATTGCATACCCGCAAAGTCGCCTTCAGAGATTGACGTAATACGATTTTCTTGCATCTCCAACTTTTTTAAATTCTCGAGCAACGCCAACGCTTTCTGTGGCACAGCTGTTAATTCGTTTCCACCGAGGTTTAAGCGTTTTAGTTTTCTAAAGTAATAAAAAAACATTAAACTGGATGGAGTACAGTGTATTTGTGCAAGGATAGAGTCATTAAGGCAGCAAACTTGGCCGAAGTCCAAACTCAAGGTTTGCCAGAAAACCATGGAACTCAGCGTTTTAGGTGTTAAAAGAACTGACCGACACCCCAGCGTTCTATGACAGGAGTAATGAATTTTGGGAAGAAGTCAGCAAAGCTGAAGTGGTAATGGGTTGGGATGTAGCAAGGAAGAGTTACACAAAAAGTTCACTATAAAGTATCACCAACAGCAATTGGAATCAACAAATAAACATGGCTTTTGTCACTATAATCTGTCAAAACTGTTTTGAAATTTAAAAATAAGGTTATATTGGCTAATAGTTATGCTGATTGCTGCTGCCAGGTTTAAAAATAACAAAAATAACACTTATTCCCATACGATAACAAAAAAAATACCTTTACTAATAAAATAACATACGGGATGTAAAAGAGCACCTATTTGGCTCGGCACCGACTTAACACACCAGTAGGTGTCAAGCACATCGTATGTGCGCACTAATTATTCTTTGTTTTTAAATCCTTGGTGCTTTTTAAGGCGGTTTCATTTCTTATTTAAATATAATTTATTAATTAAACAAATTTAGTATTATTTATAATTAAAGGTATACGAAAACGGAGATTGTATAGATCCCCGACTGCCGAGTATCGACGAACATTCCAATACGGAGATGGACGTGAAGACGATCCGAAGAAATCCTTTCGTCAGGAAAGCAAATCTGGACGAGCCCTTGAGGTTGAACAGTTGTCCGATGAAGACAGGGCACTCGAATCGGGACTTTTGCAGGAAAGCAGGAGATGGATTTACGAGGTTCAGATATTAATTTCATAAATTAGAAATAACTATAGAATACTTTCTGTTAAAGTAAATGTTTAAAATACGAAATTATTTGTTTTAAAAAATCCAGCCTCACGATGTTTAAATCTGGGATATACTTTAAAACTACTGAACGGAATTGATAAAAATTTGGGTTTTATTTGTAATTTGGTCCAATTTAAGAGATTTTTGAAATTTAAAATTGAAAACTTAACAGAAAATATATTGCACGCTTATTCATAAACTGACCAATCCCTTGTAGGTCTAAAGTGTGTTAATGATACAGGCAGCTTCGTTTCAACGTCCTCTATCAGGCAATCTAAGATTATTTCGATATCTCCAACACTGAGATACAGCTATTTTTGTCTTTTTAACTAAAATAAGTTTTGAGTTTAAAACACAAACAAATAATAAAATATCATTAAAGTAACATTTCATTTTTTGTGATTTCCCAAAAATCAGCTTTTTTGAGTTAGGTTAGTTTGACTAAGGGTGCGTTATGTTACGACACTAGCAATGCCTTTTTGAGGTAATATAGTATAGAATTTTGTTTAGTTGGCGAAGCGGAGTACCAACGACATCAGCGCGTATTCTCTTACAAAGTAATGCCACTACTATCAAGAGAGCTTCTCTAGGGTAAGTCGTTTTGCGTGTGGTATACTATTTCAAATTAGTCAAAAAAAAAATTAGCTTACAAAATAATATTATACAACAGCAGGAGAATTAATTTATATTAACTAGCTCTAGCGGACCCGGCAGACGCTGTCCTGCCCGAACGTTAAGGTTACTATTCAATTATCGTACGATATTATTACAATTTCGTTTACGTTCCCGTACCTCAAGTTTCTCAATGTTTTCGTGAATTACCCGTAACAAACAAACAGACATTTTTAAGTTATAAGCCTGGACCTAACCATATTCGTTATGGTTAGGTCCAGGCACAACAAAAAAATGATTATCAATTTTTGTGCAGTCGTTCGGAAGTTATGCGCGTACATTTTATTCTCTTTCTTAAAACTACCAATCAGTTCCTAATACATATGCCAAATTCAAATCAATCTAAAAAAACTTGCGAATAAGTTAAGTTTTTTTTTTGTTTTTTGATTAATTTAAAAACCATAATACCTAACCTATACAGGGTGTATCTGATATCGTACCGGATACGCATCCCATGGGTTCGGTACATGATTCTAGACTCCCCAGTGTTGAAATTTTTAATCGGCTTTTCATGAAATGTAATTTTTTTTTACTATTTTTTTAACTGAATACTGTATAATATCATTATTACTACCTAATGCAATGCGATTTTCAATCAGAAACGAAATGAGTAAACGCCATCCCGAACCAACGATAAAACTGTGCAGTGTAATCGAAAACGATTTTTCATACACACACATCAATAAAACTGCGCAGTTTTAACTGCACAGCTAAATCGCAAAGATATATCGATACCTCTGTAGCGGCTATTAATCACTTAAGCTGGCAAACAAACACTCGGCGTTCTGCTTCGAAGTACCCACTTCCAATATTAAAGTGTTTCCATTGAATATAGTGTGTTCAGAAAACGTTAGAAAACTTTGCAATAAGCAGGACATACGATTAGACAAATAATCTAGTAATGTACTAAGTCTTTAAAGAAAAAGAAAGGAAGTCAACCAAGATAGCCTAAAAGTGTCAGCCAAAAAAACTAAGTCTCTGTCTGAGGCCACGAATAGTTCCAAATTTACTCGAGTTTATCTTCAGGTATTGAAACAGTTTCTATACTATTCAAGTGACATGTCCTTTCGAACTTTAATAGAATAAAATTATAAATAACAAAAGTCCTTTATACAAAAAAAAGGTTAACCTTTGTCATACAGTGAATAAATAACAATTGAAACAAATCCATTGTTTGTTATTTTGATTCTCGTAAATTGTCAATCATGTGTTTTATCTCGATCTCAACGCGAACCCCGACGACAAGGTGTTCGGTTGCCAAACACGACACGCCCTGACACCCTGGACACCCGCACCCTTCCCCACGGGGCCAAATCATTATATTTTGGCCATTTACATAATGCGGCATTCATAATAGAGCCGAATTCAATGTGAAAGTCATGGCCGTTATGTGCAGGCTGCGTTGGGGGTTTTGTGTTTTGTAACACGTTAATAGGCAGCTGTAGATTGGTGTATAATTAGGGACTTGTTGGTGATTATCAATGGTGCGGGCGAAACCATTAGTGTTTAGTTTGTTTGGACATAATTGCTCATTGCATTGCGTTTTATTCATATACATTACGTTTTTCACTGTTGCTGTAATAAGTTCTTATTTATTCAACTATTGTTAATAAGGAAAGACGAATATTACCTCCTTTTTATCGACATAGAACTTAAATTAATAAATATGATTTAATATATAAGAAGAATATTTAACTTATGTTCTAAATACATAAAAATCAATCGCTATTCGTTAGCCTCACTAAGACTCAGAAACGTCTGAACCATTTTTCATTCCGTTTGTTTTGTTATATAAAGTCAAAAGAGTATTTAAAAATAATAAAAAAAATCAGACTTGGTCGCTTCTTCAAAATACTTCAGATAGATGACGTTCGCACCTTTTGATTAAAGTAATATCATTTTTTCATAAAACATATCGCCAGTATCTTGTTTTAGGCTCCTACCTCACCGAGACGCCATGGCGACGTCCCTGGGTACGTAGCTATGGATATCTGCGGTTGCTAAATGAGTAGCCATCGTGGCTATGTTTCTAATTTGGCGACGTCGTCAAACGCGTCGTCAAGTAAATTGCTTGTACAAAATTTTGATATGAATTATTTGGATACGTAACCGGTGACTTCGCCATGGCTTCTCAGTTCAGTAGAGCTCTTATAGAAAATACATAATTTGAAACCAAAAAAGAGAATATATACTATAGGCTAATGTGTTTCCACTAGGGAGAATTTTTTTTTAAAATTAAACACTAACACATAAAATCACACTCACATACACACAATCACACGCACTCGCACACACAAACACACACACTCTCACTCCCTCGCAAACACACACATACACACACACAAATTATTATCTTCATTTTTGTTTAACGGTATTTTTTAAATTAATTTGCTAAAATTGTTCCTTCATTGCGGAAGGTAGTTCTTAAAATACAGGTATACAGGAAAACCTGTAGTGGTTGCAGTAGTCTGAGGACTACTGCAACACCAATTTTGTAACAGAGTTTATTCGAAATTTGCAAATGAACGTTAAGTATTGTAATTGCTGATCCAGCTAGTTTTCAATGAGAGACACGTGTAACGGTTATATTTTTTACAAATAAAATAATGTTTAACGAAGTCAGACCGTCTGTTGGCATACCTCACCACGACATGTGGTTACAGTGTGATGACGCGAGGCCACGAGGAAATAGCTCTGCAACTCTCACACCACTCGGCCCCTAGTTCCCCCATCTCTGTCGTCGCATTGAGCTCGTATGCCTATGGTATTTCATTTTATACGCTATCCTGTTATGCTTATAAACTTTATAAAATAATTTCTTTGTTTCAATTCAGCCAGGCGTCACAAAATGCACGTCCTGAAAACGGTGTACTATTTATTGGAAATTCCAGAACACCCCCTGAAATCTAATAGAATTCCCATCATCCACTGAGCAAGAACTCGCATGCATCGTTGTCATTTCTAGCTACTACTATATCTACATACAAAGATATAGGACGATGCACTCACGGCGTGTTCTGCATACGGTGCACGCGCGAAAATTTCCGATTATAGCGCGGACAGGACGATAAGACGTGCGCCTATTTTGACGCATTGCTCCTAAAAATATTAGTAACTTGCTGTACCCCGCGACTTTGTCCGCGTTGTCCACTTTTATCACTTAGGGGTTTAATAAAATGGTTTTGGATAAGGATCGATATTATGTTTATGAGAATACCTTCGCTAGTAATGTATTATTTTAGAATCTTAAGAGATAGACCTATGCTGTCGCAAATTTTTATTTAGAACTTTTAAAGAGGAACAATTCCGTCATATGTGATTTTTGCGGAACTATAACCGTTTACGCAGCCTGCGCTGCGAAAGCTCTCAAAAGCAAGAAAAAATCCGCCGATTCTTCATCGGTGCTCCGTTCCTGTTAGTGTTAGCGTGATGGTATATAACCTATAGCCTTTCTTAATAAATGGGCTACATAACGTTGAAAGAATTTTTCAAATTGGACCAGTGACCAACAAACAAACAAACTCTTCAGCTTTATATATTAGTATAGATTTGTTAGTAAGTCCTAGTTATTTGTAAATTAAATAAACGATACCAAAACTGAAGTGAAATCACTAAAAACATGGTCCGTTTTAAATTTGCTTCCTAGTGTAATCACTTGGACGACATATGTATATACAAATAGATTCGGCTAAATTGTTTAAACGTGCACAAACTAAAAAAAATGGATGCGTGAATTTCGTTATCTATTGACCACTTAAAATGAGACTTTATAAAATTGAAGATAGGGTTTAAATTTCATTACAGTTAGTAGAACAATTTGGTCTGCTTTTTCTTTCTTTGTCTCCCGTGAGCTAATGAAGTCCCTTGTTCAGATCCTTTGCTGAGATTTGTTTGTCGTTTGAAATCTATGAATCTTTACAGATGCTTTGATTGTGATGGAATTATTTGTGTTTGTATAGATTTTTTCATTTAAATGTACTTTAAAGGTTTTTCTATTTTTGTATTTTTTAAGAGCAGCTTTATGGTCATGTTTCCTCCGATTGAGTAAAATCGGTGGTACAACGTCAACGTTTGCAATGTTCAGTTTCAGAGACCGGCAAGAGAGCTCCCTGGTGTTATAATTGCCCGTTTGTCCCTTGTTATATGAAATGTGTTTTTGTTAAAGTCAAAACTATACACTACCAAGTCTTCATCACGGTAGCTGCCCATCATCTATCAGTACTTTCTCTTGATAAGTTTGAGAAAGGGGTACTGGTACTCGGACGTACCGACCTATTTGGCTGCAAACCAAAAGGACTGCAAGCGCGGCTCTACTTCTAATTAATAGTGCGTCATTACGCACTGTTAATTAGACGTAGTGTAGATATCACTAGACGGATGTTTTTCGCCCCAATGTCGGAGTCTAGTATTGCTGGAGTCAGATCTCTTTATGATACAAAACTGGGTACCCTCTGGACTTCAGACCAATATTCCTACCGCTGACCAGTTCATATGTTGTATTTGAACGCTTTTTTAACCGCGCGGTAAAAACCCTCTCGTGCGGGTGAGGTTTTGTTTAGTGCTTTTTTGTTATGTGAAGTGGACCTAGGTTTTTTGTGTTGTTTTTTTATGTCTCGATAAAGTTTCTTTCTATCTAAATGAAATACAAACCCGAATAGTACTCCAAAATTAAATTATTGTAATAAAGCGCGCAAGACAATGTGAACGTCTTTATTGCAAATATAATCTCAACAGATTCACTCCAAAATCATAACCTTTAGTAGAGTGACCATTAAAAGTAATTGCGCAGGACTGTTCTTTAAAATTGTTAAACAATTATTTCCTAAGAAAGATGAGATTATGTTTTTAGTTGCGCATTAGAATGGAAGCAACTAAGGAAAAAGTTTGCGACCGACAATTTCGCTACAATAAATTTTAGATGTACATGAAGATGCATATTCGTAATTACCAATTTTTCATTTTATTATTTTGCTCGCTATCTTATCGCATATATGTACTTCTTATTATTTAATAATAACTAAGACGAAAGATGACTGATTTATTAACGGTGGGTAGGAACTAAGTTACTCATTAAACGTTTTACTATGATCAAAGTATGCTTGAACGTATTGCTTAACTATTTTTTGCTATGATTAAAGTAGAATCGTGAAATATAATAGGAAAAAATCGAGATCGGAATGAAGGATCGACATTTCTACCGGATTCGCTACTTACAGGTTTCAGTCAGACCCATAACATCGTTTATCAATTGAGACTGTACTTATGATATGATATGACTGTATTTTGAACTCTTCAAAACGTGGAAATAAATTTATGATGACCAACTAAGTAATTTAGAAGTATAGGCTTCTTCTTTTTTCTTCCTTGCGCAACGTGGGATACGTTATGTAGGGTCGGACAAGATATTTTCCCTTTCCACACTGTTGTATCCACCATGGTTTTATAACTTCCATCTTTTCTCATATCTTCATTCACAGTGTCCATCTATTTCTTCTTTAGTCTACCAGTCACTCTTTCCCCTCCTACATTCATACCCAACATCTGTTTACCTACATAACCCTCATCTAAATTTAGGAGCAAAGGCATAAGAAACAAACTCACATTGATAACATTCGTGGGGACAGGATTAAGATAACATGGTGGCCCTACAGTTACGCAACGTCATTGCGAGAAATGCGGTCATCTGCCTTAATCTTACGACAAAGGGCGCGTGCGAAAGGGATAACAATAGCAAGATTTGTAGCATATTGAGGATAATAAAGGAACAAATATCCGTGGCAATGGACGCATCCTGTGGGACGCTTCATGAGTGTTTCAATCTAGCGTCTTATGATTGGTGTGGTGCAAGTGGAAGAGATGTGTGAATTTTATAAAGTAGTAAGACATTAATTATTTTAAAACTTAAGACAAAAACTGCGAGTACATATGAAATTTTTATTTATATGGTCAATATTTAAAGAAAATGGACAAGAGCGTGTCAAGACACGCTTATATGGAAGAGTTCCGTTTTTGATAAGCCTTAAGGGTATTTGTTAAATAACGTCAAAAGTTGTGGTCCGATTTTGCTGAAAACAATTTTCGAGTATTAGATCCATAAATCATAACATTAAAGTGTATTAATATAATTAAGAAATTGGAATTCTTATTATATGACCTCTTGCTACAAATAAATCAATACGAATTCGAATATTGGTACTTTTTTTAAAAATAAATAGCAAATCTTATTCGAAAGGGACACAAAAAATCATCAAATCCGTTTCAACCATTTAGTAAGACAGATAGATGAATAGATAAAACTTTATTGCACAAAAAAGGATATCTTAAGACATGATTTGCTTAACAGATAAAAATATGACACTGTATAGGCGGCCTTATTGCTGAAAGCAATCTCTGACAGAGTACCTTATGGGATAGGAATAGACGAATGTTACGTACTTCTTTGGCTGGAAATTTTATCAAAAATAGTTGATGCGTTACTTGCAACATTAACACTTTTGTTACTCTGCTTGTTTGTTCTGTATTTCTATTTGTTTGAGGTTATCCCAGGAACGATTTCGATGCCTCCCACGTAAATTGTCATAACTCCAGATTTCCAACTTCATAATAGAGTGTTACAAACATGTAAATTGAAATAAAATCGTCATTATCTATATATATACTTTAATATATAAAGTTGAAATTTGTTTGTTTGTTTACTTGAATTTGCTAATCTCAGAAGCTACTGGCCCGATTTCAAAAATTCTTTCAGTGTTTTAGTGATAGCCCATTTATCGAGGAAGTCTATAGGCTATTATTTTTCACCTAATTTTGAGCGGACGACGTCGCGGGTAACTACTAGTGTAATATATTTTCGTACACAAAATCATATATTTTTTTTTAAATTCATGAATTATAGGTAAAAAATGTGTGTACAAATTGAACATAGAAGGTAAACTTGCATAACGTAGTATTTATTGCTTAATAATGTAAAAAAACATACGCTTTCGATAGACAGAAAGATAGAAAAACACATAATGGGAATATAAACATTGCATTAGAACCGAGTTTGCTAATTAAAAAATATCCTAATACTCTTGCGACAGACAAACCGGGAAGAAAAATACACAATAGCTTCTTTAAATAGACAAGCACTAGTCAATCCTTGAAATCCAAACAGCAGCTGAGTGGGCCTTGTATAAAAAGTCTTAACAAATAATTGTTATAATGCCGGAGCCAGACATAGCTCAAAGTGGTTGCACATTTTAGTCCTTGAAGACTACAAAGTACTACAGTACTTTGCGAAGCTACACAAAGTCCCCCACACTACATGATCATTGAAATGACCATTCAATTGACGCTTTGTCTGACTCCGGCATAAAGAAACCTTCTAGAGCAGTGTCTCCCAACGTGGGGCCCACGCCCCATAGTCAATTTCATAGTTAAGGGGGGCAATTTAAAAATGGACTCGACACGACTTTAACCCTTTCACTTTGGGTTATTTAAATGCAATGCTAGACATCGGTGACAAATTTAACAAAAAAGGCAAATTCCTAAAAAATGCTGCAAATTATTATTAGGTATATAGTTTATTTTTAGGTAATATCATTTGATATTACCTAAAAATAAACTTCCTAAAACTTATCATTTATATTTCTTAAGAGAACGAAACAATTTTTATTGTTTAAAAATTATGTATGGGGGGGGGGCACAATAAATTACCTTTTTTAGGCCATGCCCCACCTCAACATTAGAAATGTTAAGGTGGGACACCGTGGGCAGGTTGGAAAGCACATCATAAAAGTATCTAATTCGCTGAGAGTGTAAAAGTTAGAAAACAATCAAATTCACTGCAGACAGACAAAAAGGGAAGGAAAAACACACAATAGCTACTTTAAATAGACTGGTAGACGGAATCAATCCTAAAATCCAAACAGCGGCTGAGTGGGCTTCGTAGTAAAAGTCTGGTCTTCCCCCTGAGTGGTATTAAATATTTAATTTGTCGCTTCCCCACCAGTCTGCAACGTTACACAAAGATGTAGTCTATCTATATGAGAGTGCAGGGATTTTAATGCTTTATAAAGGGCAATTAATCATTTTATATACATACTAGATGTAGCCTGCGGCTTTGTTTAGGTTTTCTAAACTTTATAAAAGGAAGATTAGAATATCTGTACAAATATTTTAATATAAAGTTGAAGAGTTTGTTTGTTTACTTTAACGCGCTAATCTCAGGACCTACAGGTTCGTAATTTGAAAAATTATTTCACTGTTAGATAGTCCATTTATCTAGGAAGGCTATAGGACATATCATCACGCTAAAATTAAATCTAATTTTTTTACCTAATTTTACATGGTCGAAGTCGCGGGCACTGATAGTTTTATATGTTTGACATCTGGAACGGTTAATTATCCGATCCAGTTAGGTGTGTATTTTTATTTTATCATATTATATTTAGTTTTAATTCTTTTTGTGATATATTTGGGTTTCCCATGCCTTGAATAAAAAACTCAATTTTATTATAATGCCGGAGTCGAACATGGCTTCGTTTGAATGATCATTTCAATGATCATGTAGTGTGGCCGGGGACTTTGTGTGGCTGCGCAAAGTTTTGTAGTACTTTGTAGTCTTCAAGGAAAAAAAAGTACAAACACTTTGAGCTGTCTGGCTCCGGTATAAAAATAATAATATA
This sequence comes from Charaxes varanes, assembly GCA_024363005.1. Lineage (NCBI taxonomy): Eukaryota > Metazoa > Arthropoda > Insecta > Lepidoptera > Nymphalidae > Charaxes > Charaxes varanes. The sequence goes on along the minus strand of JANCMC010044589.1, from coordinate 343,209 downwards.
GTTTTTTATTTAAAAAAATACGTAACGGCTTAACTTTTTATATACCAGAATATTCTCATATAAAATTAAATGAGATGATATTTTTACCTACATACATTATGTTCGTGCCCTTACTGCATAGTCGTAAGTGCCGCTTTACGACGGTTGTCTTACTTTTATATACCAGGGTTGGAAAGGCTGTGTAAAATTTACCACAATCGTCAGCGTAACCATAATTTTGTAATATAAAATTTGATTTCGAATGGAATAATTTGAAATGAAAATCTTTAGGAGCTATGAGAAACGAGCGTGACGCACGGTTCAATTAATCGAAAATGTTTCTTTTTCTTAAAGAATATAAGGCATAAAGTAGAATAGAATAAACTTTTGTTAATCTTTGGGTAAATATTATACCCTTTGACATGGATTAACACTAATTATTGGCGTTGGTGTTCTATGTAAGTAGTGCCTGTAAGAAATATAACAATTAATGCTAATAAATAAATAACTACAAAAGTACAACTTCTAATTTATTTTAATGTTTTTTATTATAACTGGTTAAGTTGTCTACCTTAGGAACAAAAGTCCGTGTTTCATATAGTCCTATATATTTATTTGTCTATAACCTCTCATACTAACCGTAAATCTTGTATCAGGAGTGTGATTGAATATTATATGACCCCGATAAAAGGCATTGTTCCCAAATATAACCCCTTGTTCTCAAAGGTAATGTGATTTATGCGTCTACACTGAGCGTTCTTTCGCACGAGTATTAAAAACGCGATACGTTAAATCTCGTTGTTGGCGCTTTTAACGTTTTAAAATATAACGTATAAAATATAATTTTAGCGTGATGATATATAGCCTATAGCCTTCCTCAATAAATGGGCTATCGAAAATAAAATATTTTTTCAAACCGAAAGAGCAATTTTTGAGATTAAGGCGTTCAGACAAACAAAAAAAACTCTTCAGCGTTATATTTAGTATAAGATATAGCGTTAAAAATAGAACATTGCGCGATAAAAAGGCGTCGCGTAACAAAAGCGAGTCCATATGTGGGACAAGACAAGATATCATATCGCAAATAAATTATTTAAGAACACCAACAAAAGTAGAAATACCAATCCATATGTTATATTTGAGCGCTTTTTTAACGCGCGTTAAAAAACCGTTAAACGTTTATCTCTCTTGTGAATGGGGACTTGGAGAAGTAAAGGATTAAACTAAAGTAAATGTGTTATTTGTATGGAGGTTGCGGGTTAGATTGCTAATTAATACCTACATATTATACAATAAATCTAAAGTTAATTAAAACCCTTTCACCGAAGATATTTTGTATTACTTCATTTATATAGAAAAACAAATGTTTGAAATAAATACACATTATAGGGTGCTAAAAAATTCAGCTAATGTATTGTGTAATATGAAATTCTTGTTATTCGTTTTGCTGAAAGTCAACAACGTGAAACAAGGATTTTTCGCGATTTCAATGTTAGCCTTCGAAAATATCTTCTTAGTAAATAGTAAATAATAAATAAATAAATAATAAATAAATAAATATATACAGGACTATATGACACATGGACGTCTGTTCCTAAGGTAGACAGCTTAATGCCTGTGTTATAGGTAACAGCCGCCTGTTATACACAAATATTTTTTTACGATAATTTAAAAAAAACGTGTCATGAATTATAAAGAAATGGCGTGCGTTCGAAGCATTAAAATAGCTTTGTTATCGCTTCTAAAAAGGACGTGGGTTCATGTAATGAGAGCATTTAACTAAAGGAATGTGCATTACCTAGAAATAAACTAATATAATTTATTCTTACAAGCTTTTTTTATACTACAGATCGCTGGCTGGTCGAAATTCAGCCACAAATCTTTACATTGGCGTACCATAGACAAAAATTTAATTCTTTGTACAATGAAAAATCATATTAAATCTGTCTCTGGTTAAATTTACACAACGAAGACTATATTAAAGATACAACTGCTTAGGAAGGGTCGTTCATGCTTTATAGAGAGACGAATAGAAATTCGTCTCTTTATAAAGCTTGAACGGCTTCCATATATAGATTTGTCTGACCCGTATGCACAATGGCAGTGTTTGTCGCCCTAGGGTAGCCTTTTCTGTTCCCGGTGAAAGAAAAATCTTTTCGAAACTTGTTTTTTTTTCAAAATAATACAATACTGATCTAAGTAAAGTTAATTTTATTGTTGAAAAACATGTAAAATAGTGATTATTAATTATAAAATGGATGCTATATTGTTTTTTATTTAATTAATGTAGACAAAGTAAAAGCTAAAGTATGAAATTTCTTTTCCGAAATTGCTTACTTAAAAGGTCAAAAAAAAATATATTCGCACATGTCATGTTATATGACTGTGCCTTTAATTTAGCAGTAACGAAATGTCATATAATATATTATGACATTTAATTTTCTATCCAATTCCTATGTGCAAAAGATTGATTTTCTAACAGCTCAATCTCCTAAACTATGAGCACGTATTAACATCACAAAACGCCCATTCATCAAACATCAACCCACCGTGATTGTAAATCTGATAAGAAACTTGGTTTTGGCAATTTTATGAAGAGTTGTTTTTACCACCATTTCTTAAAGAAAAGTCATGCTTGATAAATACAAGACAATGCAGTAAAAGAGCGACTATCCATAATAATTCACTTGTTAAACAATAAACAACCCTTTGAAACTCCCATCGGCAGACACTACGAAATAATTGATTCGCGTATACATACGTGAAAAAGTGTCTTTAATATAAGTATGTATTATATAAATAAAGAAAAGGAAAAGAGAATATTAGACATACCTAAAAAGTATTCCTAATATTCTTTAAATTTAATGTCGGTGCGGTTGCCAGTGAAACTGCCTTCCGTTCCGGGGTTCTGTGTTCGATTCCCACCTCGAATCTCGATGTATGTGTTTACATATTTCATAAAAAATATTTATTTTATCAGTTGGCTGTTGCCGACACAGACAGGTATTAAGTTACCTTAGGAACACATGACACGTGTTTTTATAGTCCTATGTACTGATATATTTATAAACACTATTTAATAGAAAAAAGAATAATTTTCTTTTCAAATAAATATTACATTCATGAAAAATAAAGATGTTAAATTTTAATGGTTGTTTTGTATGCGGAACCCTAATTGTTTTTCCAAACTTAAAGTAGCCTGTGTTATTTGTAACGTAGGCTATCTACCAGTGACAGTCCCGTCGTTTCCGAGATTACCCGGAACGAACTGACATACAGACAAACCAAAAGACAGAGACAAAAACATTGTGACTTTCTTATAGGCATCGTGTTTATAATGATATATGCCTTAGTCAAAGAAACTAATTTCGCAATTTTTATTCTAATTATATGTATAGATAATTAAACTAACAGCGCTATGTAATTCCACATTGCAAATACCCAAATCGTGATAACAAACAAACTAATTATCCTAAAATGGCTCCCTTCATCAGCCCTTGATGAGTAGGACTCATAGGAGGAACAAAGGGCCAATCGCGTTTATGAGTAATTATCAACTTTATCCTAAACGAAATAAGGTTTAATTTGGAATGGATATAATTTTTTTTATCGTCAAAATTAACTTTGAACTGCTCTACTGTAAAGTTGTCTTTTTGCAGAACCGACATTGTTAATAGGAACCATCGAATATCCTTTTACTCCATCCCGTATTCCTTTACTCCTTTCTTTCTAACTAGAGGTAGCCCCACGAATGAATGAATAACCTTAGAATATTTACATATATAGATGGTTCAGTCTAAAAATGCCCACCCACTAAAGAATTGAAATGCTTGGTTGTGTGTGAGCAATTTTTTTATTCTAAACTCAAACACAACCATGCACTGTAAGCCAATGTTATTGACGAGCTTGCGTGTTTGCCTCTACATACTATTTTGCATGCGGAGGCGTGCATTTTTAGTCGGTACGCACTCTACCTTAGAATTGATAATGTATGATTTTGTATCACGAAAACACTGGCAAAGATTCGATTAAAGGGATTATTTATTAATCTATGCACCTTGTTTAATTTATGATCATTTTTTTTAATGATAAAAGATAATAAGCAATCTTCTTTATAATCATTAAAATATTCTTGCGCGATACCACACTGTCGTTGCATATTTAATGTGTAAAATAAATAGATCATGAACTCATTCAAACTTCTGTTCTTGAGTCGGGTTAACCGAGATTATTACGTCATTTCCTTGCCTCGTTCAAGATAATTTATTTGTTGCCAATTTGGCATGCAACGTGCGTATTGTTCGCACGACGGTACGCACTTTGGTGATATTATTCCAATCACCTTGCTAACTCTTCATCGTTTGAATGGCATTTCATACGGACACGGCGGCAATTAAGGCACCTCATACGGACTTATACTCTAAGCAAGAGACGTTTCTGTGGCTGGTGGCATATGAGGATTCTATTTTTTTATAAGACAAGGGGCAAACGGGCAGGCGGTTCGTCTAAGTGTCTAACGACGCTTATGGACAACTTCAAGCCCAGAGGAGTCGCAGTTGTGTTGCCGGCTCTTGAGGAATGTAATATGAGCAATATGCTCTTTCTTGAAGGACCTTTAGTCGCATGAGTTCGGAATTTTCGGTTTGTTTTGCTTTATTATAAGTAAACACTTGCTAAGAATCTAAAGAAGTCTGTTGGTAATTTTCTGAAAAATCGACTATCATCCAGTGAAAACCTCATCAAAACAGACTAAACTTTATTAAGACCATATGTACCACGTAAACAAAAATTCACACAAAAATTGTATAGGTACATTGTTTCTTGTCTGAGGTACCGTAAAATGCATTTAGTAAAATTACGTTTACGTAAAAAAAGGTGCATTGCATTTTTTGTGTAAAGGTATGAGATTAGTTACAATAATTTAAGGTGGTTTATATCATACGTGTTCACATTGCATTCCTAGTCGTGAGGAATACGAGCGAAGCATGCAAATCAGTAGCAGCGGATACTATGCGAGGAAGTGACGCAACAGTCTGGTTATGCATTATGATATCAAACTTAACAAAAAATCAGAAGGTCTATTACTAACATTTCTCAGCAGTTCATTCTTTTTTGATATCATAATTGACAAACGAGCAGGTGATAAGTAACTACCCAGAACATCTAAATGAAAAAATCAATTGAAGATTCTAGATTTTTAAAGTTGCTATCTTATTATTATTTATTCATTTTTTAAGATCCTCAGAGTTTATTCAACTGGAGAAATTTTAACTACATGCACGAAAATCATCCTACCTCGGTTGTGAAGCACTAATTCGCGTAGATTGAGAGAATAATGTGAAGTGAAGCTTCTGTCTCCAAAATTGTCGGTCTCCCTTTTTAACCGACTTCAAGACAGGAGGAGGCTATCAATTCGACGGTATATGTATATTTTTTATGTTT